>CABHPQ010173645.1:12788-52174 GCA_902168405.1 Peromyscus aztecus | reverse complement strand
CACTGCCTAGTTATTGGCTGTTCAGGTTTTTATTGAACCAATCAGGTGCCTTAGGCAGGCAAGGTAAAACAGCAATGCATCTTTACAGAATTAAACAAACAGCATAAACAAATGTAATGCATCTTTATGTAGTTAAATTAATATTCCACAACACTTAATAATTGTCAGTATTCAGTACTCACCCAACTTACAGGCAAATTACTTATTTTTTATTTGACTACGTGGACTTCATAGAGGATTCTAAATGATTATAATCTGTATTCATTGCTGCCTTTTCCACAGACATTGATGTGATTCTAAGAAAGTTTGACCAGCTTCCTTCCTTTTTACATCTCATCTGCCCTACAGTAACCAGCAACATACCCTGTTTAGAAAATGATACATGGTAAATGTTTCTAATGATAGGCTACACTTTGAAAAGCCAAAGAGATTTTTGGTGTAACTTTGAACTTTACATGTTTTATCAATATCATTAAGCAAATGTGTAGTTTTGATGTAAATACTTTCTAAATAATCAATCAAATGGAAATCTATTGATAATTACCTTTTGGAAAAATATCAACAAATATTACATGTAAAGTACTTATTGCATATTATAGACAACTGTGGATAATACTTTTTGTTATTTGTCATTCAGACCCAAAAAATATAAGTAGAAAATACTACTGTGCATATTTTATAGGAAAAAAGCAAAATATTTAAACAAATAGTTTATAATTACAAAACAAGCAGATATTCTGCTGAGAACTAGAAATCATTGTTCTCTCTCTACAGATGTGTGTGTTTGTGTATGTATGTGGGAACATGCATGTACAATGATTTGGTAGAAATTCACTTCATATTTAATGCCTTAAATAATGTTTTCTTTAATACTAAAATAATATTGTAGACAAATGTTCATCTATATTTCATAATGAAAGAGACTGTCATATCAATTATTCAGAATATAGATCCATAATTTTTGACAACACATGCTTTGAAATTATTTGTACTTGTATTTCTGTATTACCTTAAAAAGATTTAATCCAACTGGATCAGGCCCTCTGAATGGGTGAGACAGTTGATTGGCTTGATCTGTTTGGGAGGCATCCAGGCAGTTGGACCGGGTCCTGTGCTCATTGCATGAGTTGGCTGTTTGAAACCTGGGGCTTATGCAGGGTCGCTTGGCTCGGCCTGGGAGGAGGGGACTGGCCCTGCCTGGACTGAGTCCACCAGGTTGATCTCAGTCCTCAAGGGAGGCTTTGCCCTGGAGGAGGTGGGAATGGGGAGTGGGCTGGAGGGAAGGGGACAGGGGCAGGAGGGGGGAGAACAAGGGAATCCGTGGCTGATATGTAGAACTGAATGCTATTGTAAAATAAAATAAAATTTAAAAAAAAAAGATTTAATCATTTTACATTAAGAATGGGTGCCAGAAGCCGGGCGGTGGTGGCACACACCTTTAATCCCAGCACTCGGGAGGCAGAGGCAGGCGGATCTCTGTGAGTTCGAGGCCAGCCTGGGCTACCAAGTGAGTTCCAGGAAAGGCGCAAAGCTACACAGAGAAACCCTGTCTCGAAAAAAAAAACAAAAAAAAAAACAAAAAACAAACAAACAAAAGAATGGGTGCCAGAAGCTTACTTAATTTTAGTATTACCCAATTATTGATCATACACATAACTCCCTCTAAACATCATAGATAAAGTAATATATCTCTTTTTATCTTGTGTTTTTCACGTGTGTGTTGAGAGCTTGTAGCACTGGATAGAGCGCCTGGCCTGTGAGCCGCTCCTGTCTGACTGTCGCGACTCTCACCGCACCCAGCGCTAGGCTGGGGATCTGAATTCTGATCCCCATGCTCACACACCAAGAAGTTGACTCATGGAACCATCCCTGCTGTCAACATGCTTTCATTTTTAAGCGAAAAATTGAATGTCCTTGAACAAATACTTTACCTTTTATCCTTTAAGACATTTACCTTTCTAAAAATGTTGAGATTCCAGTCTTTTGAGAAGTTAATTTTCAAACAAATAATACTAATGGCAATCACAGTCTAGTGTCCTGTCAATGAATGTCAACACATTTTAGTACATGTTTTGAAGGAAAGGTTATTTCAAGAATTGCTAGTACATGAGAAGCTAGCAATTCAATACCTGAAAAATTTGTCTGATTTGAGTATGTTGCACAGAGCCTGCTGGGTGAAGTGGATGCTGATGGGCTGCTTGCAGTCACAAAACAAAGAATCTTTACCTCATTTCTTGGTGTTTATCAGAATGTCATCCATCCGTGCCTTTTCACAAATGTCTCTGTGGGTATTTTATCTTTGTAAAGTTTAACATACAAAGGCATTATTTGCAGCATGAGAATCCTGTTTTTCTCGATGGCTGGAGATCCACCATATGTTTAACTTTCCAGTTTCCAAAGTTATTAGCATAGTATGTGGTAAGTTTCATAACTACATTTGACCATAATAGTAACTTCCTGATGCAAAAAAAAAAAAATTGAGACAGGGTCTTTTGCAGCCCAGACTGACCTTGAATTTATTATATAACCTAGGGTAATGATGATTATCTAATTCTCTAATGCTCATTTCCCACATGCATAAATGTATACCATCATACCCAGTTTTATGTACTTCTGGTGATACAATGCAGGGTTTTGTGCCTGGTAGGAAAGCATTTTACCAGCTGAGTCTCATCTCCAGACCCGTGTATAGTTTTACATAGTGTTCCCTCTACAGTCACTAACCCGCTATTATGTCATCAAAGTCATCACAACCATGACTACAATAACCTGAATCCATCATTATAATACATCTATGCATAAACGGAACCGTTTACTAATTTATTTAATTTATAGAAAATGACGGAAAATCTTTAGACAGGAGTCAAAAGATTCCTAACTTAAACAGCTGCTGTTTACAATCCTGCAGGTAAAGTGAGATCAGTAATTTAGTTTATGTATTTTTTTGTTTAAAACTTAATAAATCTTAAATAAACATTGGTAAAAAAATAACATTTACCCCATAGTAAAGTAACAAAAACAATTTGTGAAAATTATTAACTAAGCCAGTTCTAAAGCATATCAAAAAGTAAAATTATTCATGCTATAATTCTTGTGAGTTTTTTGTTTGTTTACTGTCATGAGCAATAATATTGAATGAACAAATTAAGTTGTCTCTATGGAATTTTCTGTAATATCTTCCAGAAGAATACTTTATCTCTACAGATATATTACAGAGCAGTTGTTGATGTGTTTATAAAACTCCTACAATGAAAATCATACTACAAGAGCTTAAGTTAAAAACAGCATTTTAACATACTGTTGTAACAGAAGAAAATCACTGAAACCACTAGTTTGATTCATTTTTCATATATATTAAGATTTTTGGAATTCAGTGTATATTTAAATATAGGAATGCATACTTACAAATAACATTTTAAAATGAACCAATGTCATATACAATTTATAACTGTATTTAACATAATATCTTAGTTCGTTTCCTAAATCTCTACTGCTTTACTAGAGATTTGAATGAATCTGTTAGAGAAAAAAATCAACCAAATAAAACTTCACATTGAATGCAATGGACCAACAGTTTTGTCGCTTTGTGGATAAAGTGGAGCTTTGGTGAACTTTGAATGGGAACCGCAAAGATCATTGTCAGAAAAAATGGACCAAAATGAACAGTGGTTTAGACAGCTGTTAGAAGAATCCTACTAAATTTTATCTTTGAAATAATGAAAATTACTTCATGGTAAATTTATAGTTATATCATGAGAGGTCAGAGTAAACATTTGATGGTGAAATTCATAAGATAATCACTTTTGGTCAGTTTCTTTGGCTTCACATGTTATTTGCCATGATATGAAGATTTCAGTTACCACTTTGCCTGTGAAGCTTGGCCTTGTTCATGAAGACTAGATTTGAGAAACACTGGAATGGTTATCCAATGACTAATGCACAAAAGACACTGTATATGTGGCTACAATGGGGTAATGAATTTAAATGTCTACCCTTATTAGTGATTCCTTTCCCTAAAGTAGCAATGTATGAACTTCCAATGACCAAGTATTGTGTGACATTCTCAATATCCACCCTAGAACACTGAAAAACAGAAGTAATTAGAATAAAATACATGTATCACCACTATTTCTGTCAACTAGAATATGAGGCCACTCAATGGACAGCTCTGTGCCATTTTTCTTCAATTTTATTTTAGCATTGTCAACCTTTGCATCAGACCTTTTATAGACTATCTTCATATGCCTCTGTCAAAATTATGTATTTTTATTATTATACTTTAGAACTCAAAGATAAGTGTGTCAAATTATTTTATGAGTATATTCCAAAAATTATTTATGCTTGGTAGCTATACTGAATCTTTAAAAATGTAATTGGCCTCAGAGTAATTATGATACTAAGACTGTCACTGCACCAAAAGTTCATTAGAAGTTTTATTGCTGTAGCATGTAAGAGCCAAACCATCTGATCATTATGTCTCTGTAGCAGATAATATATTTTATATGAAGTACCGAAATTATAGACCATTTAAATTAAGCACTTAGAATAACCATTATCAACCATGTGGAAGAAATATAAACACCTAGATACACTTCAAGAATATCCAGTAGGCAAATTGTGACCTTACACACCATTTCAGAAAGCAGAAATATATTGAGTACTGCAATTATATTGAAAAGTTTTAAGAAAGTCATTGTTCATGCCGGGCGTTGGTGGCGCACGCCTTTAATCCCAGCACTCGGGAGGCAGAGCCAGGCGGATCTCTGTGAGTTCGAGGCCAGCCTGGGCTACCAAGTGAGCTCCAGGAGAGGCGCAAAGCTACACAGAGAAACCCTGTCTCGAAAAACCAGAAACCAAAAAAAAAAAAAAAAAAAGAAAGTCATTGTTCAGATGACAGAAATGATTAGGTCAACTAACAATCATTGAAGAACACACACCCACACATACACACATATATGTCCATATACATATATATGAATCCCTCAAATATCATATACCATTTTTATATCTTAATATTTTTATTTCAATTTAAATATAGTTACATCATTTCCTCTTTGCATTCCTCCCTCCAACCCATCCCATACCCCTCTTTATTCCCTTTCAAGTATATAAAAATTATATATAAAGCACATACACACCCAGACACACACACACACACACACACACACACACACACACATCACATCACATGATACAACTTGAATAGTCTGTTTAATGTTACTTGTGTGTGTATGATTTCAGGACTGATCATTTAGTATAGGATAATCAACCAGGGGGCTCATGTCTGTGAGAAACTATTTTCTCCTCTCAGCAGTTTGTTGCTCATGATTCTTTGGCTAAGGGTAGAGTCTTCTGAGATGTTAGCATGTCAATTAATATTGTCATTACTTGGGTCTTGTCAGGCTGCACGTTATTGGGTATACTGAAACAATCCTACAGTGGATTTCCTGGTTATGTATTTCTAACAATCTTTTGCTCCCTCTTCCATGGTATCCCCTGAGTATTAGGTACAGGAGTCGTGTAGTAGATGTTAGCATTAGAGCTGGGTACCATGTGATCAGTTGTTCTCTACATATTGATCAGTTTAGGTTATCTGTGATTGTTTCCATCTTATGCAAAGAGAAGCTTCTATGTGAGAGCTGAGAGCTACATTTATTTCTGATAAATCTCATGTCCCTCTAATGTACATAAAATATTAAATAGTAACAAAATTTCCTTGACATGCTGGTTTAGTAAAATGTCTGTTATAGGTTCTCCTCCAAGATCCATTATTTCACTAGCTGTGGGTAGTTAGCTAGTTTTCTGGCAGCTAGCATGATTTCTCTATTGTTAAGCAGATACTGGGTTCAATAAGATAGCTGCTGATTACTGCCAAGCTATTGTTGGCACTACTACATGCTTAGGGTTATCATGCCATACTGGTAATTTATGTTGTTTTAATTCATAGGTATCATGACATAGCTGTGTAGGACTGTTTGATGCTTTCCTCCTTTGGAAGCTTGAATGGAGCCTTCTGGTATCACGAAGCTAGTTCTCAGAGAGGAAGCTTTAGCACAGTTTTAGCTCTAGGGCCTCTGGGTCATCTGTCTGAAATTCATGGTGTCTTCAGCAATAGAGACTTCCTTTACACCTCTGAGAAATAACCAAGCACAACAGTCATAACCTCCAATATTTTGGCAGTTCCTTAAATAACCTTGAAAAACTCAAAAGAGAAATTCTCATGCCTGATGCTGGGGTTTTTGCTATATGGTCTTTGGCCCTTGGATGGAAAACTATCAGCCCAGAAAGTATCAATTTATTTAAATATATATATGTATGTATTTATATACACTATTAAATACTTAGAAGAGAAACCCAAGGAGAGAAGGGCTTATTTTGACTCACATTTGAGTGGAGTGCATCATGACAAAATTCATGGCAGCAAGAATATCAAGCATCCACAGTGAGGAAATAGGACAGAAGGAATGTTTTCAGTTTCTTCTCTCCTTTTCATTCATTCCTAAACCTCTACCCCTTGAGTAGTATTGCCCACATTTAGAATGGGTCTCACTTCCACTAGCATAATCTAGATATTCCCCTCAAGCTATGACCAGAAATTTGTCTCTGTAGTTATTCTAAATTTCATAAAGTTGACAGTTAATTAAGATTTACCATAGCAGGCCTTAATTGCTTAATATTCTAGAATCCATTGATGTGAGAACAGTACAGTATTTATCAAGTAGAGCTTATTTTGCTTAATGCAACAATCTCTACTTCCATCCAGTTCCATAAAAATTTCAAAAATTTAATATTCTTGCCTGAAAAAATACCCCACATGTGCTTGTATGAAAAAAGGGAAAAAACCTCACATTTTCACATTTCCATATCTATTCATTGTTGATGGCATCTTAGCTGATTACAGTTTGACTATTGTATGTTGAGGAACAATGACCTTGGCTGTGAATACATCATTGTGGCATGCTGACTGAGATTCCTTTGGGTTTATACAAAGGAGTGATATTGTTCAATTATGTGGTAGTTCTATTTTCAGCTTCTTAACAAAATTCTTCCTGATTTCCATGTAGACGGGCTGATTTATATTCTCAATAGAAGTGTAAAAGTCATCTTTATTTTCTATACCCTTAAAAGCATTTTTTTTCCTGATGGTAGCCATTCTGACTTGAGTGAAAAGGAATTTCAATATAGTTTAAATTTGCACATGATTTTAGTGCCGTATGTGTGTGTGTTAGTGATTTACTACTTTTTGTATCTAGTTTAGACTTACCTTTTGCAATATAAATTCATGTATGCAACTGCTTCTTTGATGTCTCAATCTGAAGGTCTAAAGATATTTTAAATTAAAGTAAGTAATAATTTTCATTCTTTAATCTGCTTCCCCACAATTGTACGTATTTAGTTGCTTCCAGATACTCTGTCATTGTTTACCTTGACTCCTCTGTTTGATCACATTCTACATTCAATCACATGAGGCATAAATCTAGAATACATCCATAACCCAGACCGTTTCTTTTGTCCTTCTCTTCTGTACACTAAATTGAGCTAGTATGACATGTAGATTTATAGTAAGCTTGGAAATTTATTCTTTACTTCTCTGTTTCTATGGTCCCATGGTCCACTATCATAACAGCAATAAAAATAATTTAAAACATTGAAAATTAGAACAGCAATTCATATCATTCTATTCATGGTCAAAACCTGATAAGATGGCAATACAGATTATAATATGGAATCTGAGTCTACAGGATTGCTTTATTTGGGGTAGCCTGAGAAACAAAGCAAAAACTTGTCTCAATGAAAACAACAAACTGTGACTTGGTAAATTTTAACCAAGTCAAAGTAAGTTCCCTGAAAAATGGTGGTTAGTTGTGAGCCATGATCATTTCTTTCCCTCTTAAGGCCCTTCCCTTGCTTCATCCAATGTCCAAGTTCTAAAAATGCCACACTCTTAGAATGGATCATTACAGTTTTCCTGATTCTAGAAGTCTCTTTGTTGAATATGCTTATCTATTTATAAGATGCTTACCTCCATATAAAATTTTTCTGCAAACTTTATCTTTCATTCATAATTTCCCTTACATTGAACAGCTTTTTGTTTACCAGTTAATAAGTACTAAGTGATGGTGTCAATTATTGCATAACACCTGGTAAATATTATGATATAATTTATTTACTGATTAATTAATGATGTTGTAAAGCAAAAGCTCCCTAAAAATAAAAGACAGGACTTTTTTTTGTCTCTATACACAAATCTACAGATAACATACACGCAATATTTCATAGTTATTTGTTAGATACATCTTTTGTAATGATTTTATTTTTCCCATGACTCAATGCTTTTAACATAAGAAAATCTATAGAACTTATGTATAAAGTCCAATCATGTCATTAATGTAGAATCAGAAGTATCATTATTGTATAATGCTAATGTATTACCATATATTTGGCATCATATGTCTTTTAGGTTAAAATTGATATTCCATAATGTGAACTACTAAAGATAATAGGAGTAGAGTTTTATAAAGTGAAGGCAAGCTGGATTTCCATTTTTCTAATATTTAGTACATGAGAATTATATATATATTTAATAAATTTATTTATTTATTTGTTTTACATCTGGGCTGCAGTTTCCCCTCCCTTCTTGTAGTGGGTAGCCATTCTAGCTTTGATCTGGAAGTTCCAACCCCCATTGAGGCTTTGATAACTATCACGCCTACAAGGCGGGGCCGAGAGAGGACCCTGAAGACCCTAGATCCGGATGCACCAGCTCTCTTGGTTCCTGGACCCTTGATGCTGGAGGTAGACCAAGCAGAGTTCTCCAGAGAACACAGCTGGACTGCACCACGCCTTTCCCAGACTCTGTAAACTATCCATTCATTTGTAAGTTACCCCACAAAATAAACCCCTTTTAACTATGTGTAGTGGCCTTAATAATTTCACCAATACCTCCTATCCTCCCAGTCCTTCCCCCCATCCCTCCCCTGTCCCAACCTCCCAAATCTCTCCCCCTCTATGTTTAGGAAAAGGCAGGTCTCCTATAGATTAAGTGATATTGTGTTCCCCAAAATATTGTGCACCCTAATAAATTTATCTGGGGACAGAGAATAGAATGACCACTAGATATAGAGGCCAGAAAATGGTGGCACACACACCTTTAATCCTAGCATCCAGAAGGCAGAGATCCATTTGGATCTCTGTGAGTTCAAAGCCATACTGGAAACAGCCAGGCATGGTGACTCACACCTTTAATCCCAGGAAGTGATGGCAGGAAGCAGAAAGGTATATTGGGCATGAGGACCAGAAACTAGAAGCTTTTGGCCTGGATAAGCTTTTAGGCCTTTAGCAGCAGTTCAGCTGAGATTCATTCTGGATGAGGACTCAGAAGCTTCCAATCTGAAGAAACAGGATCAGCTGAGGAACTTGGCAAGGTGAGGTAGCTGTGGCCTGTTCTGTTTGTCTGATCTTTCAGTGTTCACCCCAATACCTGGCTTCGGGTTTGATTTTATTAATAAGACCTTCTAACAATTTGCATTACAATAGGTGAACTTCTAAATGGTCTTATAAATGAAATAACAGGGAGTCAGGTATTGGGGTTAACGCTGAAAGATGAGAGAGACAACAAGCCACAGCTAACCTCACCTGGCCAACTTCTCAGCTGATCTTCTTTGAGACCTCCCCCAATACATCTCAGCTGAACTGCTGCTAAAAGCCTAAAAGCTTAACAAGACCTCAAGTTCCTGCTCCTCACGCCTTATATACCTTTCTGCTTCCTGTCATCACTTCCTGAGATTAAAGGCGTGTGTCACCATGCCTGCCTGCTTCCACTGTGGCTTTGAACTCACAGAGATCCAGACTGATCTCTGCCTCCTGAAGGCTAGGATTAAAGGCGTGTGCTACCACTGCCTAAGCCTATGTCCAATATAGTGGCTGTTCTGTTCACTGATGCCCAGATAAGTTTACTGGGGTGCAAAATATATCAACCACAGTCTCCCATGACTATCAACAAAACACGGCATAGCAAGTTTCAGTAAGACCGAGCATTTCCCCATGTATTAAGGCTGGGCACAGTGATGCAGTATGAGTAGGAGCCCAAAAGCCTGTAAAAGTATATTTTTTATTTTCTATTATAAAATAACATCTTTGAGTTCAAGGTTAGAGTGTGCTATATAACATATTACACTACAGTGTTCTCCACTCTTATTTGCTATTTTGCCCTCCATTTTTATATAGTTTTTAAAATTTAAATTGGTAAATTACATATCAATGTGTAGTTTATTAGTAGGTATAAATAAGAACAGACTATCTTGGGAAAGCTAGAACTGATCACTTTCCAAATAACAAATAAAAAGGTCTTCTTTTAACTTTCATTTTTACGTATGATACTAAGTTTTTAATTTTAATTGCAATATAGAATTTAAAACCTTTTCATTTGTTACTTGGCAAGTGATCAGTTCTAGCTTAAGATTTTAAGGTCTTTTTAAGGATTTTTTTTATTTTGAGAATTCTCTGTTCAGCTATATATTAATTTTTAAATTTGGTTGTTTGTTTTCTTGGTATTTGGAGTTCTTTGTTTATTATAGACATTAATCTTCTACATTGATTAATTAATCTATTCTTGGATGAATAGACAGCAAAGATGTTTTCCCATACGTTGGGCTTCCTCTACACTCGGTTGACAATTTCCTTTGCTGTACAGTAGTTGTTCACTTTCATGAGATCCCGTTTGTTGGTGGTTTGTTTTATTTCTTGTACTACTAGAGTCACATTCAGAAAATACTTCCTGTGTGAACAATGATCCTCTCAGAAGATATGGTATATTACATAAAAATCTTAGAGCCTGGCACAAGGTTACCTCCCTACAAGTTTGATCAATGAGTTTATATTCTCTACCATAATTTCTGCAGGTCAGGAATCTAAATGTAGCCTAGTCCAATATTTCTGGTTCAATATCTTGAATAAATTTGAAGTCATACTTCATAATCAGTATTTCCAATGCCTGGGTGTTCCACAGGCAGGAGATTTACTCCCACATTTGAATTTCTTGACTGCTGGTCACTAGCTCTGTTCTGCATCACATGGTTTGTATCTAGGATGCTTCTCATGTTGGATACATTGCTCAGGCAAGGGATCTTTGACCCAGGAGGAATATCAAAGGAAGAAATCACATTATTATTTCCAACTTAGTTTTGGAGGTGGATTTCCATCATTCTATTGTGTTTTGTTTTTCACTCTGTACCCTGGTGCAGGCTGGTAGATAATTACACATAGCTGTAATGGGGAGAAGGCTTGAAGATTAGCTGTTACTGACCAAAGAGACAAAATAAAAGGTGGAAAATACCAGATACAAGTTTGTGTCATAGCTATGGAGTAAAGTATATCCCCAAGTTCATATGGTGAAGTCGCAATTCCAATGTGATGGAATCTGGAGACATGATATGAGGTAAAGGATAAAAGTTAAATGATACCACAAAGAGAGGACCTTTATCCACTAGAGTTTGTACCCTCAGAGGAAGAGGAGGCAACAGAGCTTCCTATCTATAAGCAGAAGACACAGTAAGTTCACAGGTGACCTGTAGGGCAGGAGAGCACTCTGTAAATATCTGCTGCCTTGATCTAAGGGTGCCAGTCTATAGGCTGTAAAAAGGGCATTTCTGCAACTTAGCCTGGGGGATTTTAGTATATCCTTAGGTCATTAATGCAATAGGATATCAAAGAGAATGGGACCACCAGAGGCAAATAAGGAAAATGTTCTAAGAAGGAAGTTAGTTGAGTTATCATTTGAGTGTTAGGTGCTATGGTTTTGCAATATACTGAAAAATGGGAGAGTGACACACCCTGTATTTGGAGAAAATAAAAGTTTAGATACAATTACTATTCCTGCTTATTTGAAATCATGTATTTTATCATATAGTATAAATATCAAGATTCTTAACAAAAATTTGAAGTTGTTTCAAATTTCTTTTCCTAGATACTTGGTGTGTGTGTGTGTGTGTGTGTGTGTGTGTGTGTGTGTGTGTTGTGTGTGTGTCCTAATATTCTAGTAAATTTACATTGTCTTGTACATTTTTTTTTACAGTTTTTTTCTTTGAAGCTCTACATTATTGTTAAATTTTCTGACTCTTGTCTGGGAAAAAAGGTCTAAATCATATATCAGCTTAATGAAACTTTCTCTTCAGGTGTTCAATTCAATGAATATATTAGTTAGATTTTAATTATAAACAACAGGGTACTTTTTGAAAATGAGATATTATTAAGCCTATATAACATTCTATCATTTGATTAGTTTTCAACTGATAAAATAAATAGTAGTTAATTTTAAACATGAAATCTTTAAGCAGCCTGGTTGAATATTTTAAACACTGATTTTCCTTAGATATCAGTCTTTTGCAGCTTATTTAAAAACCATATAAAGGTTCAGACCACATGCCTCGGCTAAATAGGAGGTCCAAACTCTAACAGTTTGTGAACACATTTAATATTCTCTGCTAACCCAGTTAGTTAGTGGATGTTGTAACCCACCTCATTTGTTTTATGCAATTTTTATGATAGGTTTCTTTGTTATTTACTTATCCTTTACAATGTATTACAAGATTATAACTTCTGGCCTCTCAGCAAATTCATTTCTAATCTTCCTCTCAACATCATTTAAATGAGCATACTACTATTTCTTTTTCCTAACTCCTAGACTCATATATTCTAAACATCATGCCATTACCTTGAAAATTTTGTAAATTTAACTTATCATACATCAGTATATACTATGTCAAATATGTTGATCACACTATGAAGCCTGATTTTGCATTTGCATTAATTAAATAAAATTAACCTTGGGTCAGGAAGCGGAGTTAGAAACTGGTTAACAGAAAGTAATCATAGAGGGCATCTGGAAGAGATAAAGGAATGCACCGGAAGTAGTAGGGAGGGATTTGGAGAAGGTAGGCCTTTTCTTGTTTGGCGGAGCAGAAGGATGCTCTGTTTGGGAGACACCAGCAAGGAGAGAAGGTTAGCTAGGTGCTGCTCAACCTCTCTGAGCTAAATAGAATAACAGAGATTTAATTAAATCTATCTTTAGTGCCAGTGGCAGAGCCAGTGCCTGCAAGAGCAGAATTCCCACCAGGCTAAGGCCTGAGTAGAGGACGCTGCCAGAGAAGCAGGCCAGTAACTGTGGAGTAGCAATTACTGGCTGAAAAAAGCAATAAATTAAGACACAGCCATTGTGCCAAGTTTAAACAACACAATACATTCTGAAAAATGTTCCATTGACTGATTTTGTCACCATAGACTATGCTTGTACAACCTGGATGGAATGTGACAGCCATTTGTATGGTCTTTTGTTGTAATCAAGGAATTCAGTATACTTGTAGAGGAGGCTGCCAACATTGCCCATTCTCTTCTGTTAAGCATTATAGCTGGAAAAGATTTCGAAAAAAATTATTTTTAAAAGTTTGTATTTGTTCACGAATCAGAAACAGATATTTATTATGAGCACCTGTTGATGTACATCAAACATTCAGGTACATTCTCTGCTTCCTTATGGGTTGAATGGAAGCACATTTACTCCCACCATCACCACCATAAAAACATGAATAAAAATTGCCCTGTGAATTACTTTCTAAATATGAATGTTAATGTGTATGTGTGTGTGTGTGTGTGTGTGTGTAGTATGTTCCTGTGTGTCTGTGAATGGGTATATGTGAGCCACAGGTCACATGTTGAAGCCAGAGAACAACCTCAAGTGTCAGGCTTTGTCTTCTCTTCTGCTTAACGCAGAGTGTCTTATTATCCCACTGTTGGATACATAAGGTTAGCTGGCCCATGTGCTTCCAGGCATTCTTCTGTATAGGTGTCATATAATCCCACTGTTTTGTACAGAAGGTTAGGTGGCCCACATGCTTCCGGATTGGCTTTTCTTCTAAGCAGCAATATGAAGTTCTAACAGTTTAGTGAAAGGAGTAGAAGATGTGAATGGTAATAACAATATCTACAGATTATATAAACTCCAAATACCTGAGATCAATGAATCCCAGTAATGAGAAGTTTTGAAATCCTTCCTATACCCATTCTTTATCATGTGTGGAATATTTATGATCTTATCTGCTAAAGTTCTCTGTTGAGTATTCTCCAAAGACCCATGTGTTCATGGTTTGGTGTCTTAGTTAGGTTTTCTACTACTGTGATAAAAAATGATGACCAATAGAAACCTGGAAAATATGATTTTTTCCATTTTAAATATTATTTTCATCTTAATTTGTATTCAATTATCCAGGGACGTCAGGTGAGGAACTCAAGTAGGAACCTGGAAGCAGAAACTAATGCAGAGGGAAGGAGGGAGTGATGCTAACTGGCTTGTAGCAACAGTATTACCATCCCAGGAGTGGCATTGTTCTTAATGAGTTAGGCAGTCCCACATTTTCACTAATTTAAAAAACCCAGTACAGACTTGCCTACAGGTCAGTCTTATGGGGCATTTTCTCAGTTGAGAGTCTTTCTTCCCAGCGGACTCTACCTTTTGTTAAGTTGACATAAAACTAGCCAGTGAACTTGATCCTCTAGAAAACTTTATTAAGAGATAGTGCTACTGTTTAAAAATAGGATATAGTCATAAGGTTCTCTTGATGGGGACTTGCCTCAAAGAAGATAATAGGATGGTAACTGCACACTTCCTCTTTTTGCAGCTCATGAGTTGAGATATTTTCCTCCAACCTCTGCTTCCCCATAATATGTATCAGTGTCATCAATTGATCATAGACTAGAACTTATCAAGCTGTGAGCCAGAGTTTCTTACATATTGTTGATTATAGGTATTTTTTGTAGTAATCAAATAATAAATAACTCATGCAAGAAATGAGCAATTGTTATGACTCACTTACTATGTGGAGAACTTACTTGCCTTTGGGAAGTTGTCCTGGCAGAGTCTCTTCCACAATCCTTTTGTAAGATGTACATACATCACTATCTAACTTATGAAGAGAAGCTCAAACTGCAAAAAAAAAAGAATCTAAATAATTGTATGTTATATTTACAGTCTGTAGAACACCTGAGACTTTATAATGCCTTTTGTTACATCATTAGCACTAAATGCATATAAATTAAGATACAATGCAAATTTCATAAAAATAATGTTTTAAGAAACAGAGGAATTGGGGCTGGCTTGATGGTTCAGTGGTTAAGATCTCTTCCTGCTCTCCCAGAGGACCTAATTTCAGTCCTCAGAGCCCACCTGACAGCCTATAACTGCCTGTAACTCTACTTCCAGGAGATATCCTCTTCTGGCCTCCAAAGATACCCACACAGATGTGACATGCACAGAAAGATACATACATAAACATAAATAAAAATACAAAGAAAAGAAATGCAGGAACTGGTGGTAGGCGCTTGAGATCTATTTCAATGTGTTTATCCCAAGTACATAAAAGACATGCAGCCTGAATGATGAGGAGCTTGCTTGGTGTGTAGCCTTCTGCCTGTCCTAGTTTCTTTCTATTGCTGTAATAAAGACAACCAAAAACAACTTTAGGTAGAGAAAGTTTATTTGGTATATGTGTCCTGATCATAGCCTAATACTGAGGAACCCCAAGGCCAAACTCAAGCATGTCAGAAACTTTGAGTTAGGAACTGTAGTCGAACCCTGGATAAAAACTACTTAATACCCATGACTTGCCCTGCTTGATTTTTGTTATTGTTATTCTTTGTTTAATTGGTTGTTTTGAGACAAGGTCTCACTATGTAGACCTGAATGACCTGGAACCCATTATGCAGACCATGCTAGCCTTGAATTCACTGAGCCTCTGCTGCCTGAGTAGTGGATTTAAAGGCATGTGCCACCATGCTCAACTCCCAGTTTGCTTTTGTTTTGTACTGTGCAGAACCAAGTGTAGCAATGCCCAAAATGGGCTGGACCTCCTACATGAATTGTTAATGGAGAAAATTCCCTACTTTCTTGCCTATAGGCCAATCTGAAGGAAGCATGTTCTTAATTGTGGTTCCTTCTTCCCAGATAACTATAGCCTATATCAAGTCAACAAAAAACTAACCAGCACACTATCCATTGTCTTGTATTAAGTTTCTTTTTTAGAAGTAAACAAACAAATAAGCACAAACCTTTATTTATTTTTTTTAATTTTTATTAAGAGATTTTCTATTCATTTTACACACCAACCACAGAATCCCCTGTCCTTCCTCCTCCTGCCCCCTAGCCTTTCCTTCCAAATCACCCCCTATTCCCACCTCCTCTAAGGCAAGGTCTCGCATGTGGAGTCAGCTCAGCCTGGTAGATTCAGTTGAGTCAGGTCCAAGCCCCTCCTCCCCGCACCAAGGCTGCACAAAGTGTCTCACCATAAGCCCTAGGTTCCAAAACGCTGGCTCATGCAGTAGGGACAGGTCCTGATCCCACTGCCTGGGGGCCTCCTATATAGTTCAAGCTAAACAACTGTCTCACTTACCCAGAGGGCCTAGTCAAATACCATGGGGGCTCCTGAGCTATTGGTCCACAGTTTAGGTGTTTCCACTAATTTGACTAGTTGTCTCTGTACTTTTTCCAATCATGGTCTCACTATTCCTTGTTCATGGAATCCCTCCTCTTTCTCATCGATTGGACTCCTGGAGCTCCACCTGGGACTGGGCCATGGATCTCTGTATCTGCTTCCATCAGTCCCTGGATGAGGGTTCTATGATGACAGTAAAAAATGTGTCTTATTTGCAGATTCCTCCAAGTTGCAATGTTCACATTGATGGTCACTCAATTTTGCATGATACTGTCATTTTGTAACACTGACTGCTGTGGGATGTTCTGTATGACAAATATGTTAATAAATAAAGCACTGATTGGCCAGTAGCCAGACAGGAAGTATAGGCGGGACTAACAGAGAAAAAGATTGAGGGACAGGAAGGTGGAGGAAGAGACTGCCAGCCACCGCCAAGACAAGCAGCATGTAAAGATGCCGGTAAGCCATGAGCCACGTGGCAAGGTATAGGTTTATAGAAATGGGTTAGTTTAAGATATAAGAACAGTTAGCAAGAAGCCTGCCACGGCCATACAGTTTATAAGTAATATAAGCGTCTGAGTGATTATTTTATACGTGGGTTGTGGGACTGCGGGGCTTGGTGAGACCTGGAGAGAAGCTCTCCAGCAACAACTGACTCCTTCCTTCCAGCTTTCTTCTGAGTGCTAGGGTTCAAGTTGTGAGTAGCCGTACCATAGTTCTTTTAACAAAACTTTCATAGTTTGTTTATAGGACAACATTGGAACTGTTTAGTGGAGTAGGTGAGTGAGGATCTAGATGCTGTAATAAGCATCTAAGGGATGATTCTTGTAGGGGCTCACTTAAAGTGACATCAATGAGGTTTCAGATGGAAATAGACTAGAGGCCACTTTGATATACCATGACAAGGCATCTGGCTATATTCTATGTCCTTACACTCACTTGCTTAGGAAAACAATCGTAGAAGTGCTAAACTAGCTTGGTTGGCAGTGGAAATTTCAAGAAAGCAAAGTACACAGACTTATGGCAAGGATATTAGCCTGCTTTCCCCATGTTTACAGAGAAATAAAGGATCCAAAGAGGGATTCATGGATTGCCCTGGGATGGGGAGATGCAATGGGAGATACCAATGGGAGATACCATGATAGAGGGAGACATCATGGGGATAGGGAGAAATCGGGTGCTAGGGAAGTTCCCGGGAATCCCCAAGAATGACCCCAGCTTAGACTACTAGAAATAATGGAGAGCATGCCTGAACTGGCTTACCCCAATAATCAGATTGAATGCCTTAGCTGTCATCATAGAACCTTTCTTCAGTAACTGATGGAAGCAGATGCAGAGATCCATAGCCAAACAACAAGCTGAGCTCCAGGAGACCAGATGAAGAGAGAGAAGAGGGATTGTATGAGCAAAGGCATCAAGATCATGATGGGAAAACCTACAGAGACAACCAAAACAAACTTGTAGGAAATCATGAAATTTAGATCAACAATTGTAGCACCTGCATGGGACTGGACTAGGCCCTCTGCATGGCAAGACAGTTGTGTAGTTTGATCTGCTTAAGGGCCCCCTGGCAGAAGGATCAGAATCCATCCCTGGTGCATGAGCAGTCTTTTTGGAGCCCACTGCCTATGATGGAACACCTCACACAGCCTTGAGGCAGCAGGAGGGGCTTGGACCTGCCTCTACTAAATGTACCTCCCCATGGGAGGCCTTACCTTCTTATAGGAGGGAATGGGGGATGGGTTGGGAGGGGGATGGTGGAGGGTGGGAGGAGGGAAGGGGGACTCTTTGGTATGTAAAAATGAATGAAAATTTTTAATTAAAAAATAAAAGTAAAAAAATTAAAAATTTTAAATATATTTTCAGTATGTGTTTTTACTTTGAAGTAATATTTTACATAATTTTGTAGAAATTTTATTTTTAAATATATTGATGAGTAATCATTTAGCACATAAGCATAATAATACAGAAGCCCAGGAAGCTGTGGTTGGAGCCTTGTGAACATATTTTATATCTTTACCTTGTATCTATTTCTATTTCCCACATGCTAGGTCAGTGTCTTTCCAAAGATTATTTAAGAGTTTAATTGAACTATTTATATTAAATATACATTCAAATATATATTTAGTTGAAATATATATTATGAGAGAGTTCTCATAAATCACAGTTCCAATAGTACTGTAGACTCCTGATATACAATCTAAATGTTTACAACTGATTATTGTTTTCTTGATATTTATTCAAAAAATTTCTTGACAGAAGGGGAAATTTAAGTAGTGAGATTTAGAAAAGGAAAGAACAGATTAAACAACATAGAATCGCCCTCCTCATTCCCTCTCTGCTCATAATATGCCTTTGTAGCCTCCTACCTGCTGAGGCTGATAACAGTAACATTCACTGGTGATTTATGGTGTTCAGAAAAAAGTTAATTATTTAACTTACATTTACCTTTAGTGCAAACTGAAAGAAAGGAAATATGTTATAATAAAGCACCTGACTTGAATGAAGAAACAGGGGTTCCAATTATAGAGCTCATGCACATTAAGTAATTGACAAAGACTTTAAGGTTCTAATTGAACAGTTTCGTTTACAACTGAGTAAAATCACAGCACAAACAGGTTGAGTGAGTGACTTGTCCAAGAATTCACACAGAATGTATGGGGACAGCAGAATTGTAGCTATGTAAGTCCGATAATATTTAGAATAGATTGTTTTCTTTTATTTAATGAAGTGTAGCACAAAACAAACATTGTTTGAAAACAGCTATTTGAGACAGCATCTATCTGAAATGTATTAAGACTCAGAAGAACTTCATAAATCCTTATCTTTTTTTAAATGTATTTTACTTCTTCCTCATCAAAGTGAGAAATGTTTGTGGTATAGAAACGTGGGATATCTCTTTTAAGGAAGAATGTTCATTATAAATTTTGAACCTTAATTACATTTGATTTGAAGTTAGATGCATCGAAGCATGTGACACAGACTTAAGCTTCCTCCATGTTTTTTACTAAGCTAAGGAAATAGAGCAAATAAACAAAGTACAGGAATTATTAAGAATACTTCATAATGTAAAATTGATATGATCACATTAGTTTTCCAAAATATTGGGTATCATTCATTTTAAGTGCAGTGGGCATAATTTTAGCAAGAATAATTTCACAATTATTTTAAAACTATGAATAGTTTTGATGCTGTTTAATATGAACACTCTCTTTGTCCTCGATTCCACATGGAAGAAATAAAATATGCAGTCTGTTTGCAGGACAGTTTCATTTGCATTTCATTACACTTTTAACCCTCAATTTTTATTCTTTTAGAGGCTATTATAGGGCCCAGTAATGGTGCCTTATATATTATAAACAACACTCAGGGCATCAGGAAGATCATGGAGTCCCTTTCTGTGTCTAAACATGACAAGCTGAGATCACTCAAGCTACTTGTACTTCTCTAATGTCTTAGGGTATGAGGTATGAAGATCCAGACCATCAAAAAAGTTTAAAGTATATTGTTTTGGAGGTCTGTGTGTACATAAACATATCTTGTAACAAGTCTATTAATTAGTGTATCAAGAATACAATAAAAAGAAAATTCAAGAATATAAAACAATGTGGAAAACAGGATTTTAATAATACAATTCAGGAATCATACAAACATAGTTAAACTATTCTCAAGACCTCATTTCAACCAATATGGGCTGTTAGTGTTCGGAGAAAGGAGAAATATGCTCTGACATTCAATAGAAACTCTCTCCTATAACTAAAGGCAATTTTATTTGTCTTAGTCTTTTGTGGATTTTTAGAATAGCCAAGCTGCAGGTATCCTATTTTATTTGATATTTCCTGTGTTAGATATTACCCATAACTTTGGAAACTTCTTTTAAAATTTCCTTTAGGTTTCAGCTGTTTGTTAAATAATCTATATTTCTTCATAATTATGTTTTAAATAAAATTTTGTAATATATACAAATTAATATAATGGGAAATCTTTTTGCTGTGTTTAAATAACATAGTTAAATCTATGATGTCTCTTCTGTTATGACTCTGAATTAGGTTTAGGCTTCTTGAATCTAGGTAGGCTTTTCTCACCTCACATACATGTGATTCTTTCTTGATAAAATGGGATCTGGCCCTGTAACTCTATCCTTTTTTCCTGAAAGCAGCATGGTTCGATTCTGTTCAGATATATTAATATTGTCATTGCAAATAACTCACTTGGCAGGGACAAAAGAATTCACATGTCAATGTGATTAGAAAAGAGGGTGAGGCACAGGGAAGAGTGAAAGAGGCATTTTGAAGTTAATCAAGATAAGAGTACTGGCACCTCATATTTTACCCAAAGAAAGCACAGAATAGAAGCCTTATGGACTTTTCCTTGACTTTATTGCTCTTCTACTGTACTTCATAATTAGTTGGTAGATCACTTATTTAATTAATCAGTTATACTTCAAGCTAAATTTGTAGGTAGGATGGTGGTTTTTATCCTTTTTCTCTTCAAACCATGAATTTTGAATATGTCTTAATGAAGCCAGAATAGGTACACATAAATAAAATTGTGACGGGAAAACAGTATTAATGAATAGGTAAAGAAGACTATCTTGCTGATAAACTCTTCTAATCAACATATATTTGAAATAAACATTACTAGAGTGATTTGATGAGCTCCTCTTTTACAGTGGTGAATCTCCTTGGACTCAGTGGTGTGCACTATTGTATGACCAGTAGATGTGAAAAGCCTGTGCCTCTTTGACTCCTTTGTGTAGAACTTTTGATATTAAATGACTACTTCATAGTTACTCAACTCAACTTCCATCTGTCTTTCATGGCGAAGTGTATTATTGGTATTTTCCTCTCAGGACATGAAAACTAACTTCCTCCCAACCCCCATACTGATATTTAGCTACAGTCACATTTTCTGTGAATCTATAACATATTACAGAGCTGCTTATAAACAACAGGTCATCCATTTACCCAGTCAATAATAAAAAAGCATTTTTCAAATGGTGACCATTTTTGCCAAATGATGAGCTTTCAAATTACACTTCAAATGTGGAAGGGGTTTGGTATACAACAGCGGAGAAGGGTAATTAAACCACATAGCTGTGAATTTCCCATGCTTCATACTAACAGGTTTTGATGCACTTGCTCTCTGAAAAAAGCAGCACCTCTCTTGTGTATACAGTTTGAATAAAATCAAGGAAATATAACATTTTATTTCAACTAGGTTATCCTGATTACTTTAATGACACTCAAAGTTGACAAATGTAAAGATAATTTACAGAAATTTCAATGTAGACTACAGAGAATATTTACTACTAAACATGTTGATGCCATCTCCTAATCAAAACAATATAGAGCTATATCTCTGTCTTTTTAGATCATTCAATTGAATAAATTTCCTAGAACTTAATCCAGGTTTTAAAAACAATTCACTTTTAATCAATTATTGATTGTTGTTAAGAAACTGTAAAACAAAACAAGACAAAACAAAGCAAAAGAAAAACAAACACCAAACCACCCTCCCCACCTATATTGATATTTAGCTATAGTCACATTTCCTGCGAATGTATAACTTACTACGGAGATGTTCATGACAACACGTCATCCACTTATCTAGCCAATAATAAAATCACAGTTTTCAAAAAGCAATCACTTCACCTTGCCAAGTGGTGAGCTTTCAAATTACACTTCAATGAACTTGAAATACCAACTCCTTTCTTCATACTTGCATTAAAAGCAGAGGATTTGATTCATTAGATCTCTGTTTATGTCTTGACTGTGACCATGTGAAGCAGCGGTGAAGTTTACATAAATGTTTCCCTTCAACATGGAAAACCAGTGCTCTATTAAGACTCAATGATTTCTATGAAGATTCATTGAAGTCAGAAAAATACTTGGAAAAACCTCTAATTTCACATAACTTTACACTTATTAATGGTAATTGGACTTATATATTTTGATATGTTTCCTGTATTCATCATAAGTCATATCACAGTCACTTGGCAATACATCTAATCAGAGTGTGGGGCTCCTGCCATGCATACAAACTATGTCACTTTCTAAATGTATTTTATGTTCATAAGTGCACATAATATCTTTAGTGTTTGCACAGCACATGTATTAGCAAGAGATTGGAATATGAGAACAAGAGATCGCCTTTCAAAAATGGAAATTCATATAACAAACACATATCACAAAGATCCACTCAGAGGGGGTGTCAAGATCCTCTTGTGAGAAGCATAAGCCTAACTTACTATCAGTCCTCAGTCAGGGCAACCAGCTTTTTCGGGTTTCGTGTTCAGTTCTTAGAAAGGACATGTACCAACTGAGATATGAAGTTTCTATTTCATTTGTCATCAGGGCCACATCCTTATAAGAGTATAGGAAACATGAACAAATCTTCTTATTGTCTAGAAGCAAACTCCAGTGTATGCTATATTCATGGAAAGTTATTCTCATTTATCCAAATTATCTTCATTGATGTAAATAGTACAATTAAGGTGAGAATTGTGAACCCAATTTGTTAATTATAATTTTTTATATATTTTTTCATTCTTATGGGGGTTATTGCTCTTGCCATTTTGTTTTACTCCTCCAATAAATAACTTCATTTTAATGAATGATATGGATTACCACATATAAAATTAACCACATTTCTAATTACATTTTCTTGAAAGGCAACATTTGGAATTGGAGATTAGAGGCAGGCTTAAGAATCCCCATGATGCATGTGCTCTCACACCCATGCAGACTTGCTAACCCACTTTTCCATATGCTTCTTTGAATGATTGTTTCTGACCACATGCACTGAATGACTGTGCTGATTAAATTCTGTGATCTTTTCTCCACATCTAATTCATCTTGTCAGGTATGGAAGACCAATGGCTTCATTTGAAAGAGAGAAACCCACAAAACCAAACAAAAATTAAAAAAAACCTAGGCTTTGTTCCTTGACCTTTAGTTCTAAGAAAAATACCAACACACCCAGGCACACCCAGTGGCAACTACTGATAGTTAATTTCAGTTAAAAAAGAGAGAAGAGTTTTTAAGCATGAAAATGAGGCTGAACCTCAGAGTGATGACCATTTTCCCCGCTGCTGGAAAAAGGCCTTCGAGGTCTCTGTCAAATTCCCACGCACAGCTGTGAAGTTTCTCTGAGACGAGGTGGTTTATCTCACAAATCTGTGCAAAGCTCCAGTGAATAATTTATAGCAGGCATGAAGTGACAAGTTAAACACGCCCATTTTGTCTAAAACGCTATGAAGGCATCTGGATAGAGCCACACTGCAGGGTGAGGGGAGCCAGTTGATGGGAACCCGAGTATGTCTAGAGGAGACCATGCTGCTGTAAAGAAAATGAAACGTAATGAGATCCCCTTTCATGCATAATTCATAGGTGAAAACATGACTGCATAAAGAGCCATGGATTTTAACAAGGCAAGTCTGCAATCATGCACATTATCTTCCCAGAGGAACTTTATATAATATTGGTCAAAAAGCAGAGGATTCTGAACACTGGTACAAAATAAAGCTGACAGGCTTTCAAATGCAGCAGAATCTACTTTCATGTACGTTGCCAGTAAAAGAAACAATTTCTATTTACCCTGAAAATACTGCTTAACCCAAAATTTACTTTAAAATATTTGTTATCTCCACATCAAGTAGGAAGTAAAAGAGAAAACAGAAGATTCCTATCAATACACAGATATGAAATGGTTATGGTATATTGACTGACTGTTGTGGGGGTAGGTTAAGCTGGACTTGGCAGTCATTTTCATTCTTCTGGCAACAAAAGTTAGAAATGCAGGCAGTAAAGAGACTTTAAAATGATAAAAGTTTGGTAATTGTCAATGTAAGATTTAATTCGGCTGCATTGTAAGAACAAATATTGTAATTCAGCTTTCAAGACCCCTTTGAGGGCTAACACATGCCAGATTTCATGCAGTGTTATACATGTGCAGCTTTTAGTTGAGGGATTATAGAAGAACGTTGATTAAAGACTTGGATGTTTTAAATTTATCACCACTAAGCCCATTAGAGGCCTTAGTTTTTGAGAATCATAAGGTGGGTCTGAGGTCTCATAACAGTCCATGTGGACTGAGCAGATTATATTTAGGAATATGTATGTATATGCATACAGTAACACAAGAGGTCATGAGTTTGAAGGAGAGCACAGAATGGTAAAAGGGAATATTTGGAGGGATAAAGGGAAGAGAGAAGTATTGTAATTATATTATATTATAGTATAGTATATTGTAATCTCAAAAAAGTAAAAAAGAAAAAGAAAAAAGAATTTATTGAGAAAGCCATAACAGTCAGGAGTAAAAGGGAAGTCTGCAAAATGTACACGCAAGTGCTGTGCTTGTGGACTTCCACCGTGAGCCATCAATACCCGAGACACAAGCAAGGCAGCCACATTGATTGCTGGGACAGCTCAGTGTTTCTGAGCTTTGGTGTAAAATGGGTGTTGTATCTTATATTCACCAAAGTGACTGTCTACCTTTAAACAAGTATTTTTTTACATATCATTTATCATCTATCTATCTATCTATCTATCTATCTATCTATCTATCTATCTATCTATCTAATGTGTGTGTGTAGGTACCTGTGCATTCATTCATGTATGCTAGGCATGCACCAGGGTGCATGTACAGAGTCAGATGACAACTTTCAGGACTCAAATCCACCATGTGGGTTTCAGGGATCAAACTCAAGTTGTCAGGCAACAAACCTGTTTACTGCTGAGCTATCTTATAGGCCTCGTCTTCTGAGACTCACAGTTAAAGAGACAGAACTGCTGTAAAAGCACCTTAGGTTAAGTATCCTTGATATAAAAAAAAAATATCTAATCAGGATAAATGAAACTGTGTTAATCTGTTTGCCATACCCCCAAACAGCTTCAGATTTTGATACTGAGGAAATGTGGGTTTGGGACACTAATGATTTAAATTTGAATATGAGGATTTAGTTTGTGACACAAAACAGCCTGAAAAACTAGTAAACAACAACGAAACACACAGACTTGGTCACAGAGTTTTTGTTGTTGGTTCTTTTTTTTTTTTTTCAGTACCATAGGACTTAAAGATCCAGGAAGAAACTCAGGACCTGGCTTCAACCATTTGCATGCTTAACACTTAACAGAAATTTGCTATAGTCTAGTCTCAGCAATGTTTTGCTTTTAAAAAGTATCTGTAGAAGCTGAAGGAATGGCTCTTGAGTAAAGTGCTCGCCACCACACATGAGGAGAAAACTGAGCATGGATCTCAAACATCTTTGCAAAAGCCAGTATAACAATATGCAACTCTAGCACTGAGGGCCAGAGAGGGCTGAATCCTGGGAACTCACGCTTGACAAAATCTGCAAGCTCCATGGTCAGTGAAAGACTGTCTCAAAATATAATGCAGGGGAGTTACTGGAGAAGACATGAAGACATTCAGATGTTGACTTCTGACCTTTGTCTCCCCAGTATTTAAGAACACAGGCACAGACATAGATTCACACACACACACACACACACACACACACACACACACACACACACGGGATGGGGAGAGATCTATCTACAATTCACTGTCCTCCTATACAGATGCCTAACATGGGGTTGTCTCCATCAATAATGGGAGCTATCCAGCACTTTGCAATTTTTTAATGCTAACAGACTTTAATATTTTGCTGTTAGCTTCCTTGCTTTGGGGTATAACTGAGAAAAGACCATTCAGTGTAACATGTTTGTCATACTCCCATCTGCTTTAAGGTGAGAACAGGTGATCAGCATCTGTTTCTTCTACCTAACAGATGGGCTCTTCTGTCTCTTCTTGCCAGTTCAGCACACTGCTGAGAAATTTGTAGTACTGAAGGATCAATTTCAAGTTCGGGAAGGATTTGTTTGCTTGTACACCTGTGTTCTAAGGGAAGTGCGCTATTGCTTATGCCAGTTGGATGACTGGCTGAATTCTTTAGCATACATAAAAATGCAAAGTGCCTGAAATGGGAATCAAATGATAACATTATTAGAATTCCCTCTTGGGGTCGGATGAGCTGCACAGCTGCATTAGAAGGCTGTGCTTGGGTACAGCTTCTGTAGTCTGAATTTGTTTCCTGCTTGTTTTCCTTCCCAGGAAAGCAATGCACCCATTAAATATCATATAAATAACAAAGTACATTTGAAATAAAGATGGGACAGAACAGGACATGAATTATAAATCTTATATAGACAGAGCTTTGTGAATAACAATAGGTAAAGTCTATATGTCAATTCCTCTGAATTCCACATTTCTTCCACAACCTCTACCAGCCAGAAAATTTCCTGTAACATGTCCTTCGAATAGAAGGAGCCAGTTCGTGAATCTGATAAACCTTATTTTAACATATAATCAAATAAAATCCAGTTTTTCATCATCTTCTGAGGTTCATTAACCATCCTGTACACATATAGAACACTGGGGCTGCTGTGGCTTTGTCTCTGCCTCTCCTCCTGGCTCACAGTTCATCTTTCTCCCCCCTTAGCCCTATTTCAACAGCTCAGATACCAGGATAGTAGAAAGATGATGGGTCAACAGGTGAGTGAGTGGTTGCTTTGGACTTCTTTTTGTGTACACAAAGGGTGTGGTGGCGTTGAAGCTGGGAAATTAGGGAATTATTTTACTCATATATTTATTTAGTGTGGGTGAATGATTTATCAGCATGTATTTCTGTTAATCATATCTGTGTCTGGTACCTCAGAAGCCAGAAGAGAGTGTTAGATTCCCTGAAACTGGAATTAAAGATGTTTGTGAGTCACCATGTGGGTGATGGAGATGAAACTCAGTCCTCTGGAAGAGTAGTCAATGCTTTTAACCACTGAGCCATAATTCAGCCTCCAGGAATTATTTTTTAATGATGTCTCTTTTTTGAGAGGCCAGTTGGATAAAAGAAAACATTCATAGATAATTTCAAATTTCGGTGTTACTCATCAAATGGTTTTTGAAAAAAATGGAGATTATTCTGTGGAACTAGAATAGGAATCAATGGTAACAGGAAGTCAGAATGACTGCTACATGTGATGTTATTGAAAAATGAGGCGAAGGAATTGGCCAGACACAGATACAGGTAGCAGAGGAGGAGGCAATTCAAATGGTCCTGTGACATCCAGTGGGCTCCCAGAGAAAGGATCTCATCCTGGGAATAAAGGAAAATTCTTTTTTTTTATTAAGAAAAAATTTCCGTTCATTTTACACACCAATCAAAGATCCCCCTCTTCCTTCCTCTCACTCCCCCAGTCTCCCCCTTCCAAACTACCTCCACTCCTCCCCACAAGAAGGGAAGGCTTCCCATGGGGAGGCACAATAAGTAGAGGCAAGTCCAAGCCCTTCCCTCTGCCTCAAGGCTGCACTAGGTGACCCATCATAAGTAATGAACTCCAAAAAGTCTGCTAATGTACCAGGAATGGATTCTGATCCTACTGCCAGGGGGCCCTCAAAGAAGATCAGGCTACACAACTGTTTCTCCATGCAGAGGGCCTAGCCCAGTCTCATGTAGGTTCCACAGCTGTTTATCCAACTTTCATGAGTTCTCACTACTTTGGTTTGTTTGTCTCTGCAGATTTCCCCATGTACTATGTTTTCTCAGCTATGTTCATAGCAGCATTACTTGTAATAGTCAGAACCTGGAAACAACCTAGATGGCCCTCAACTGAAGAATGGTTTAAGAAAATGTGGTATATATACACAATGGAGTACTACTCAGCAGAGGAAAATTCTTTTTATAGTAGTTAAAAGAAAAGTGGCTAGGTTCTATCCAGGGAAACATAAATATGGAATTTAAATCTAGATGACTAGGTGGCCATCTTACCTTTTTTGAAACACATTCACAACATGAACTGTGTCCACTTGAGATTGACCATCAATGCATTGCGATGGTTTAGGCCTGCTTATCAAAGTGTGAAACTTCCCACAGTGCTGCCCTAATATCCTAAGACAGTGTGGCTAGGGGTTATTATGGTTTATTCTTCTGATAAAATATTAGCTTTCTGCCCAGCCTGCTCTGAGGAAAGAAGAACTTCCATATGAGGCTGGAAAGGCTCAGTACTGTCATTCTAGAATGGCATCCACCATGCCATTGCCTATATTGTCAATCATTAAAAACAGGAAGTTGCTTAACTGTCAGACATCTTTATCCTTCTTCCTTCTGCTCATGATGTACAAAAAATTTGCATGAAAGCAATGGAAGCCATTTTTAATACATTTGTGGTATCCTGAAGTGAGGAAGTAGAATGACCAGGCTCATGAATGATGAATATTATTAGTAATTATGACAAATAGAAGCTTGAGCTTAATTCTTAAAGTATTTAGTATTTCTGTATTTCCTGTTCTTTGAAGGGCTTGGAAAAGAGGAGAGATTTACCTTTCACATTAAAAGATCCAAATTGGGAGGGAAATAGTGTTAAGAGTGCAAATTGTGGGGCTGAACAATGGCTCAGTAGTTAAGAGCAATGACTGCTTTTGTGGAGGACTGGGGCTAAGTTCCAAGCACCTATGTGGTGTTTCACAACTATCTGTTACTCATTGCAGGAAATCTAGCACACTCTTCTGATTTCCATGGGAAATAGACACACACCTGTGATACATATACACTCATACATACACATATGTGCGCACGCATGCATACACACACACACACATACACACACACACATACACACACTCACTCACACGTGAGAGTGCAGAGTGACAACCTACTCCTAAAAGTGCTTGAAGTTCAGGAGTGACTTCTGGCACTTCCCTTGTACATGATGAATCAAGCTTTACTGTCCCTGCCCTATTCTCCACTAAGATGATTTTTTGACTTGAATTTCTAGTTGTTTCCTGATCCTGTCCACTGTGATCCTGTCCACTGATTTAATTGCACCTCTGGAGAACCAGACATGTCCTATGTACAAACCACTGTTTCTAGGTCACTGATGCTCCCAGAAGGATCTAAGATTTTGTCAGAAATGAATTTGACATGTTTGTCCTAAACACTAAAAGCTAATCTCACTGGCTACAAATAGAAGTTGTACAAAGAAAAGACCATATAGCGGTGTGAGATTTTAATTTTATTCAAAAGTTTGGCTCCCATCAGTGGGCTTTGTGCTGTTACGTTTGCGAGTAGACTCTGAAGCTTCTGGATTCTGACTGTTTGCATCTGCTCCTTTCAGCACTGCTGGCTTGTGGAACAGTTGAATTAAGATGAACCAGAGTGCAGCCATTTGGTTTATTTTAAGATGTCAGATGACTAGTTTTTGGATACCAACTGATATTTACTTAGCTGCTTCCTCAGATCAAGGGCTTTCCCCTTTCTTACTCACGTAACGAGATGCTTACACATGCTGAATTGTAATCTGTGAGGAAAAAAGGCCATTGTTGATTGTTCAAGAAAAAATAAGAATTCTGATTTAGGATGCAGGAAATTAATGTAAATGGCAGACTGCAGCATTCCTCATTGTAGAACTGTCCTGTGCTGAAACAGAAGCCCTCCTTTGAAAACTACTTGCTGAATTGTTGGCTAGAAATAGAGCAAGAATCTCACTAAATATTTAGGGCATGGCACCACTGTACTTCCTGCTCCTGTTTCTGTTTCTCTAAAATGTGTTACCAATATAAAGAAACAATTGCTATTTTTCAAAATTTACTTTGTAAGACTGTTGTAGAATTAAAAATGTGTTTTCCAAAAGTAGGAGCTTACACAGTATTTTAAGTTGTACAGTAAGTTTCAAAAAGACTTCGAGATTCATATTTCATACTCCCACCTCTGATCTAAAAATGTCACCACTAATAAATGGATAAGCAAACTTGTCTGTACAGTGAAGGAAAGATGCCCGCCATTGATGCAGAGAACTGCCGAAGTTTGCTTACAATATCTTTACAGAAAAAAATAGGTTATATTAAACTCCCACTGTGGTTGAAAAAATAACCAGGGAAAAATTTGCATATTCCAAGTATTCTGGGCAACAAATTCTTTAGCTAAATACAGAATTCACTGGAATACACTTATAATCTTTCACCATTTTATACCGTTTGCTATACTTCTTAACATTCTTTACAGTTAAACACTAAAACGTTTTCCTGTCTTCCTTTTGTGGGGAGATTAAAAGCAGTCCTTAGGACCAAAAATGACCTTGGAGGATAAAATATATAATTTCTTGCAAGAGATAACTCTATTACCATCAAGTCTAAGCTTCATGTTTCCAACAAACACTGCATTACCTGCCAAACAAGATGGGACTGAGAATAAATTCTGTTTTGTGTTTTTTTAATTTCCTCAATTAGCATTTGTTAAAGCATAGAATAATTATTATTTTCTGAAGAAAAAAATTAATCTGGAGAATACCTTTGTTGTTTCTGCAATTGGTTAATGTGTGGAAAAGCATACAGGCTGATGAATGAATTAAAACCATAATTATTTATCTGTAAACGAAAACCTATAAAGAATCAGTTTGGCAGATCATGAGAACTCAACAAAAAAGAAAAAAAAAAGAAAAAGAAATATACCTAAGGAAAAAAAATACCTGAGTTTACCTGTAATTGAAACTGTGAGGGCCGTTTCTTGAAATACATGTTCAAGATACCTGTCTACATGCTTGCATGTGAGGTGTGTGTGTGTGTGTGTGTGTGTGTGTGTGTTTATGTATAAATGTGACGACTGGATTGCAGGACAAAAAGTGTTCCTTATTTTGAGTTAAGCACAGTAAAAACAATCTACAAAAGTTTATAAAGGTTTTTATGAGGAGAACCTATGAATTAATATTGGGATAACCGACCCATCTTCCTATGAGAAATTGGATATCAAAGATTTAAGGGCAAAATAGTATGAACCACACATTTCCCTACAACGGGATTTCATGAGAATATTAAGTACACAGATGCCTCTTTTATGCTCTAATTTTTAAATAGTGACAATTTTTTCAATTCCCTCTCTAAATAACCTAACTTTAGCAGTAGATTTCCAGAACATTTCATAAAGTAAAAAAATAAAAATTGAATATTTGTGTTTGCTTCACATTTTGAGGAAAAGTTAATAGTATCATAATATTTGTTTCTTTACTTCTGATTTTCTTTGCTTTTTGTATTTGTCTGGAATGATGTTTTGGAGGGTCATAATAATAAGTACTTTGTAAAATCTACATGTCATCTCAATTTTCATCCTCATCAACCACACACACACACACACACACACACACACACACACACACACATGCATGCATGCACACTCACACATTATCATAGAAAGTAAACGTAGCTCAAAAAAATAACCTTCTTACTTGGTCATGGCATGATGTAAATGCCCAAAATTTGGTTCATCATGAGAGTATTGATGAGTAAATGTCTTATTATTTTCACAAAAGTGATAAAACTTTATTTATTGCTTTAGAAATTTTATGAAGTGGACATCAGGAAGTCTACAACAACTCTGCACTCAAAATACTCAAAATTTAATTCTTTCACCTTGCTTTGTACTCATTAGTTCTTATCTATTTTTTTAAATCTCTCTGGATAGGAGCATTTAGGAACTAAGCCTTCAATGGCTTCATAAATCATCAGTTAAAACAAATGAATGAGTTATCACCAACCCTGACCATAAGTGACACTTAAAAGTAAAATCAACATCAACTGTCATGAATGCAATTAAAACACTGAGAGATCTTGACCTGGGTGTGTGCTCTCCAGTGTCTCTAAGCGATATCTGCTGCTTGAGGGGTCAAAATGAGTCCTCAGTGCACTACAATTTATTGCATCTACTATTGTGAGACTTTTTTTTCAGTAAACAAATTAATAGGAGTGGATGATAGCTGTCTTTATTATAGTTTAGAAAGCTCATACATCTACTGAAGTGCACTTATTTAAATAGAAAGTAGGTATATGTAAAATAAGCAAAAAGAAATCTGACAAAGCCTTTGATCTAAGAAGAATCTGACCCTGTGTTAAAGGTTAAGGTTTAAAAATAATATTATTAAAATTGTTGCTATTTTAATTATTTTAAGGAAAATTTACTCTATGGATAATTAAATTTAGTCTTTAAAATTTCCGTGTGTCATGGCTTTTAATTTTCTAGATGAGTTTGAATAAAGCAGTGACAACAAGGTTCCTTTTACTGTGGGGCTACCCTAGCTAAGATGATACTAGGGTCTGTGGAGTCAGGGTTTTGAAATATGCTGGAGATATTTAGCATAAAGGTACCATAATACATTTGATGCATCTATTTTAAAACCACAATACAATTACTAGCCTTCAACTTGAGCTTTGGTTTATTTATATGCACCCTTCCACAGATCCCCATAAAGTGCCATCCCTCTTCACTATGTTACAGTAGATGTGTGAACACTGGCTGAAAGATGCCAAAGCAGAGTGTTTATTATTTGAAGCTGAAGATAATGCAGAGAGGCAAATGTCCAATGTTTAAACTCAGAGGCTTAAGATAAATATTTCACACACCCATTTCTTGTTGATTACCAAATAAACAATAGAATCTATGCTTTTAACTACTTAATTCATTTTTAGCAAATGATTTCTTGAAAAGGATAATTTGCCTGACACTATAGTCACTTTAAAAGTAATGAGATGATTCTACCATAAAACATAAACAAAAAGTTAGTAATAATAATAATAATAATAATAATAATAATAATACCAACAATGTGGCATTAGTCTGTCTTATTGACTAGTAAGTTAAGGCCAGGTTTTCACCACAACACTATGAGTTAGTTACGGCAGTTATCAGTTATGCAATTTACAAACAGAATAGTATAAGTTTTTTAATTGAACCCAATAAACACACTAACCCAAATTTATTTACAACTGCAAAATGATTTAATTTACAAAATATAATGAGGGACTAGAACATGCCTGTTTTGACTTCCAAAAATAGTGATTGTGTGCTGATTGCCTAATTGATGGAGTAGTTATGAAGATCAGATTTATTTTAAATCTAAATCTGTTAACAGGAGTAGTCAAGCTGGTAAAAATTTCAAAATGTTGGAAAGTAATAAAGAATGATTTTGAAAACTGCAATGTTGAAGTCTGTCAAAACATGACAATGCTTTAAACACTAATATTAAACAAAAATTGCTTGAAATTCTTAAGGGCTTCAGGTTTTAATGTCATTATGTCAGTTTCCTTCAAGCCACAGAGACCGAGGAGCTCAAATTATTTTAAGTTGTCCATAATCAACTGATATCCCCCAAACTGGCACTGAAAGTCAACAATTGTATAGCCTGTGCTCACACAGATGACACTCTGGGAATCTGAAGTGGTTGAACACTGCAGTAGCTTTTCCTCACTCCACACTCCCCAGTACACTTAACAGTGAGAGACAAGGAAGCAAAAGATTTGCATTTCACAACTGAAAGAGGATATCACAAAGTTGGAAAAATAATCAGACTTAGGGTCAATTAGCAAAGCCAAGGATCTGGGACATGGTCAATACTCACTGTACTTGGCACTCTAGAATACCGATTATTCATATGTATTTTATGTTTACATATTTTTGCCATCAAATTAGATATTTTTCTAATATGTAAATGTATGATATTTGCACAATTTATGTCAATCTTAAATTATAAAGCTGCTGTGTATTTTATAAACTCATATCCATGTACAGGCACATATATAGAGTATGCTACAGCTTCTAAGCTTTCTAACTGGGAAAATAACACTGAGAGACTAAGAATGATTCAGACATAAAAGTGATATATTTACAACTGACATATTTGAAGCTTCCTTGCTCTTACAAAAGTATAACAGACATGTCTCTTTTTCCTTTTTCTGAAAGTTTGTTAGCTGTGCACCCCTGAACCTACAAGAATATATGAAATAAAGATGAAAGACTACACATAGTTCAATTAGAACATTTTGGTACTAACTATGAAAAGATAATTCACATTTAATCTAGTCTATGGGGTCAATGTCATAAGAAAACTTGCTACTTAATGTGCTCATGAAAACTAAGATAAAGTAAGTAAAAGTAAATAAAACAAGACCAGGGAAAAGAATTGAGTATAAAAGAATGATGTATTCTGTGGAATGTGACCTAGGAGCTCTTTTGAATTGCCTAAAAGTGCTTTCCATCTCCCTTTAGGGGGAATATTCTTTATTCTCCAAATGAATTTCTAATGGAGGCACATTAATCCTAAAATTAGAGGACTTGGTCATGGGGTGAGGGGAGATGCAGACTTCTCTGATCATTCTCTTAAGTCGAAGAACATCACTGCTTTAGCTAAATAATATCTTTTTTTTAACATAGCATTCTTTTTTTTCTTAAGAAATTTTTTATTCATTTTACATGTCAATCAAAGATCCCTCTCTCCCCTCCTCCCGTCCTTCCAACCTCTCCCTCATAACAAGAAGGTAAGGCCTAAATAATGTCTTGCTGATTATTTGCATGTGTAAATTCTTCTTTTCATTGCATGCAAAGAGGCATTTATGCTGAAACAATACCAGTACCATTTGTTTTGCCTGCTTGCCTGCTCTGCTTACCCGAGATTCATTCTTACTACAATGTACACATGTGCACACACATGTACACATATGAACTCACACTCACATACATGCATGACCACACACATACACATAGAGACACATGGACACAAATACACACATATATACACATGCAATTAGGAAAAATTTACATCTGTACTAAATATATACAGAATATTTTGTTACCACTACTCTCTAAATTATTTACATAACATTATTTTGTATTAAATATTATTTATAAGTTAGAAATTATTTAAAACATATACAATGACACATATATGCTTCATGTAAATACTACTTCTCTTTTCATGAGAGACTTGAGCAGATAGATACTTTGGTGTCTGTGGAAGTCCTGGAACCAATCTTCTCTAGATAGTAAGAGACAGCTGTGTAAACAGTCAATAGACTTAAAAGAAGGGAAAAGACTTTGTTATTTAGATGCCAAATGAAAGGTCCTATGTGTAACCAGTTCTGTAGCTAGTTGCCTTCAAATAGACAGGCTCATCAAATGATCATGTAAATAACATCATCAATTTATAATAAAATCTATTAAAGAAAATTCACAAATCATGACAAACTCCAAGTAGAAAAAAATTGTTTTATTGCTTTCTGCATATAATCCAGTGGGGAATTCTAAAACACTGGGTATGGCACACATTTCTAAATGTCCTAGGTTTTCTCAATTACCTTATCAGTATTAACAATCATAAATTTGCACTGTGGTGTGTGTACAACTGACTTACAAATTTAAGGAAGAGAAACAATGTGCAATAGGTTAAAATATATTTAATGCTCATAAGATACATAATTAAAGGCAGTGAATTAGGTATTAAAAGATAACTCCAACAATATATAAATATGTGGGAAGTCTGATTAACATTATTATAGCTCCCTCTAAGGGTTTTGATTTAAAGAATTCATAGAACATGTACATATATGAAAGTTTCAGACTCCTTTTAACTGTACAGTCTGAACAGACATTTATAATAACTGAGTGTTCTTTCATTCCTTATAGTGTTCTCAATTTTTAAAATCATAACAATGCCCATGCCCAAAATATAAAACATTCCCCTCAATACAGCTCAAAGAACGTTATTGTCACAAAAATATTACATGGTACTATAGTGGTATTTTATTTGTGCTGAAATGTGATTTTATTTGTATGTTAATAAATAAAGTTGCCTAGGGGTCAGAGCTATTAGCAAACCATAGGGAAAGCCAGGGCGGTGGTGGTGCACGCCTTTAATCCCAGCACTTGGTAAGCAGAACTAGGTAGATCTCTGTGTGTTCAAGGATACAGCCAGCATTGGAGACACACGTCTTTGATCTCAATACCAACCATAGAAGACCTGGAGGTCTGTACACAGGCAGTGACGAGGCAGTCACGTAGTTGGGTTTACGACCAATGAGAAGGCAGAACAGAACTCTATTTAAGGACGAACGCACAGGAAGCAGTTCCTTTTCAGAGAGGTCTCTGGGCGGAAGAAGCTGGCTGGCAGCAGGTGGTAAGGCTCCTAGCTCTGACCTCTTGGGCTTTTATCTTTAGCTTGGCTCTGTGTTTCTTATTTAATAAGACGGTTGGTTACATCTACATTTGGCGCCCAACGTGACAAGAATCCATTAAAAACTGCTTGACTTGGCTTGCTGGCGGGTCCGATTTCCCGCCCAGGCAGCCAGCTCCCTAGTCCAGGCGGCCGGCTCCCTAGCCAGGGCCCAGGACAGACTGACCTTAGGCCCAAGCGGTAGCTTAAAGCTGGTGCTACAAACAACTCAGGCCTGCCCTGCCGAACAGGGTACCTGCCTGTAAAGCCAACGCACGTGGTCGGAGTTTAAGGAAGCCGCAGCCCAGGCTTGGTAGCCCAGGCTTGGTAGCGCAGGCTTGGCTAAGCTCAAGCCACAACACGTGGCTGGATTTAAGCTTCTAGTAGCTCACTTTCTTGCGCTCGTGCTCTCTCTCTCTCTCTCTCTCTCTTTCTCTATCTCTCTTTCTCGATTTACCTTGGACACTAGGTGGCTGTTTTGAAATTCCCTCAGATTTCTTCTGTTCTGCGCAGATTTGGTAAGTCAATTAACATATCAGATATTTTAAAGGAAACTATTTAAAAGAGAAAATTTTTCCACATTTAAAAAAAAATGGGTTTTCTGTGTGCATTGGAAGAAAATTGGGCTTTGTTTGCAATTTTAGGCAGTGTGACAATGGAACAACTGTATGGGATGATTAATATTGACCGGATTATGCAGTTTATTACTATGTTTATACTCATTTTACTATTTAAAAATTTAAGTGCCAGGATGACAGTTTTAGAAAAACTTGTTAAACCTGAAAAAACTCAGACAGAAGAAATTAAGAGTGAAGTTGTGGATCATAAGGTTATAGAGACAAAGCCTGTTTTCACACAGTCACCCTTAATTTATCCAGTAACCGTACAGCAGTCGCCTGATCAAATGACTACACAAAATACTTGGGCTCCAATTGACATGTTGGATTTACTAAGGTTTAAGGAGGCAATAGTATCTTATGGCATGCATTCCCCATATGTAAAGCAAATGTTAAACTCTTGGTCGACATATAATAGGATTACACCACAGGACTGGCGGGAGCTGGCACAGGCTGTTCTAGAGCCAAGCCATAAGCTTCAGTGGCACATTTATTTTAAGGATGAAGCTAAAAACATAGAAAAACAATCTAGGGATAAAAGAATACAAGTCTGCCAGGATCAACTTATTGGAGAAGGCCAATATGCTTCAGTACACACACAATGTCTATATGATGTCCAAACCTTAATTCTATGTCGAACGGCAGCCTTGAATGCATGGGACAGAGTTGAGGAACCAGGAAAAAAAGCTGAGTCATTTACAAAGGTTACACAAGGCCCAAAAGAATCTTTCACAGATTTTTTACAAAGACTGGCTTCAGCAGTAAAGAGAATGGTCCCCAATTCAGAAGCTAGTCAGATAATAATTGAATTTTTGGCCTTTGAGAATGCGAATGCAGCATGCAAAAGAATAATCAGGCCGTTAAGGCAAGATCTGAACCCTTGGAAGATTGGATTAGAGACACAGTTAATGTGGAGGCTCATGACCATGATGATATGTGGGTAGGAGAAGCAATTTCAAAAGGTTTGAGGAATGCTAGATGTTTTGGATGTGGTAAGCAAGGATATTTGAAAAGGGCTCTGTAAACAGGTCATTCCTAGGAACAATGTTTCTTCAAGGAACAATGGTAACAAAATGCCCCTTCCTTCTGGAGTATGCAGAAGGTGTGGTAAGGGAAAACACTGGACCAATGAATGTAGATCAACAAGGGACAGACAAGGTAATCCTTTGCCTCAGTCTTCGGGAAACTCCCCGAGGGGCCTCTTGCAGGCCCCCACAGCAAATCCAGTTCAAGCCTTTCCTGCAATAGTAGAGGAAACCCCTGCTCAGAGCGATTAAATAACCAAATGCCTATCAAAATAAATAGTGCTGATCAGGATGATGAAACAGAGAGAATAGAAAATTCAGGAAAAAGCATAAAGAAAATTTTTTGGCAAACTTCTATTAATGAACAAAGACCAAAATTAATGATAAAAATTAATGGTGTTTTGTTGTCTGGTCTGGTAGACACAGGTGTGGATGTTACCATAATTGCACCAGAATTTTGGCATCCAACTTGGCCTCTTCAGGAGGTACATGTTCAGCTGTTAGGAATTGGGACATTATCTCAAGTAAAACAGAGTGCAAGATGGCTCGAATGCATAGGTCCAGAAGGACAGAGAGGTAAATTAAAGCCATATGTGGCTAACATAGCTATGAACCTGTAGGGTCGAGACCTGTTGCAACAATGGAATACTCAGATTAACATCCCTCCAGTCTCAGAAACAAATAATAAATTAGCACATGTTTCAGAGAGAAATATTAGAAGGCATTATTCTGAGTGGTCACCAGCCATCCATGTTATACAAGAACAGGGCACAACAACTGATGATCTCCCAAAGACACCAACAGCTCAACCTTTAAAATGGTTAACAGACAAGCCTGTATGGGTTCAGCAATGGCCTTTAACAACAGAGAAACTCCAGGCTTTAGAAGAGCTAGTAGAAGAGCAGTTAAATGCTCAGCATATTGAAGAATCAACCAGCCCTTGGAATTCTCCTGTATTTGTTATTAAAAAGAAATCTGGTAAATGGAGAATGGTAACAGACCTTAGAGCAATTAACAAAGTAATTCAGCCAATGGGCTCTCTACAATCTGGAATTCCTTTGCCTACTCTGTTACCAAAAGGATGGCCTCTCATAGTTATTGATTTAAAAGACTGTTTCTTTTCAATACCCTTACAAGAAAAAGACAGAGAAAGATTTGCTTTCACAGTGCCTACTTATAATAATTCTCAACCGGTTAAAAGATTTCAATGGAGGGTCCTACCACAGGGAATGTTGAATA
>CABHPQ010173644.1:22603-35662 GCA_902168405.1 Peromyscus aztecus | reverse complement strand
CTCCTGGTCTCCATCATCCCAGTTACCTTCTTCCTCCAGCTGGGCCCCGCCTCCTACTCTCCATCATCTCAGTGACCTCCTTCCTCCAGCAAGACTACACCTCCTGAAGTTTCCATCATTCAAATATTCCATAATTTATGACCACTTCATTGCATTAATTCACTGAAGTAAGAGATGCCATGATCAATCACTTCCCTACAAAAGCCCCCTCTCCAAATATGACTGCACCTGCATTTGAGGTTTGCAGGCAAGCCTCCCTTGCAGCTTCGCTCTCTGCATCCTGATCTGCTGAGGCGTAACAACCATACCACAAGCTCCCACTACCATGGACACAACCCCAGCCATCACGTGCTCTGTGCAGTGATGAACTGTGTCTCCCAAACTGTGAGCCAAAACAAACCTCTGCTCCCTTAAACACACTGTGACTGGTCCTGGGTGAGCGCATTAGGGACTGTTGACTTGTACGGTGGTGGAATGGATGTGTGCAGACAGTAAAAAGCTGACATGGAAGCCACACAGTTCCAGGTTTCCCTCCTCCTTGCCTTATTCCTGCAGATGGGTGAGGGCCCTTGCTCCTTGTCACACAGTTCTCTTTAGGAGTGTGTGTATCTTTTCCTCTCGCTGTCTTTCCCTCAAGAGTGAGAGCTTTGAGGGAGAGTCTGTATCTTGGAACTTGGCCTCATAGACTTAGGTGCAGGGCCTGGTGTACAGTGGCTGGAATGTGAACAGAGAAGAGAACAGAACTGGAGCCTCATCCTGAGCCACAGCTCAGCCTCTGCCCACCATGTGCAATTACTGTGATGCTGGAGATGAAAGCTTCCTGCTTGGGGCAGCTAGCCAAAGAGAAGTGGCATAAACCTACTGTGTGTCTGAAGTGTGATCTCCACATGTTTACATTTTACAGTGGACTCTTGCTGTGCACTTGTGCTGTATCCTTTGACTCCTCTTTTTACTCACCTCCTTTGCAGTTTCCTCCCAAGTCTGATTGTTCATCAGGCAACATCCATTTTGCTGACATCTTTAGCATCATCCTGGGGCTTTCTATTCTGTATGCATAAGGTTTCCAAGACCCAGGCTTTAGAGATGTAGTTTATCACTAAGGAGCACACATTAAAATGATTTTAAAGTATTCTCACACATATTCAGGTTTATTGCAACAAATATTCTCTACTCCTTTTGCTTTGTGTGGAGAGCTGAAGAAGCCCTGAATGAACCAAGGTGTGTATTGCTGACATGGGCACAACATGCCAAGGACTCTACAACCTCAATCCCATGGGAAATAGCAAAGCCCCCCTGCCCCCAAATATGGTTCAGAGGGATGGCAAAGCCTTCCTCTGATCTATGTGCAGATGTCAATAGTGTGCAGAAAATGTCCACCATAGCTCTCTCCTGCCAGATGTTCTCAGCCTGGAGACCTCCCCTTCAGACCACTCCTACTGAGATGAACCAAACCTGCTTCCTTGAAGCCCTGCCTTCATGTTTATCAGTGAGTAATTGTAGCATGAACCTTAAAGAGTCTTATTAATAAAATCAAACCTGAAGTCAGATATTGGGGTGAATGCTGGAAGATCAGAGAAGTGGAACAAGCCACAGCTTCCTCACCTCACCAATTCCTCAGCTGATCCTGTTTCCTCAGACTGGAAGCCTCTGAGTCCTCATCCAAGTAGATCTCAGCTGAACTGCTGCTAAAAGCCTAAATGCTTAACCAGCCAAAAGCTTCTAGTTTCTGGTCTTCATGCCTTATATACCTTTCTGCTTTCTGCCATCACTTCCTGGGATTAAAAGTTCACTTCCTGGGATTAAAGGCGTGAGTCACCATGCCTGGCTGTTTCCAGTGTGGCTTTAAACTCACAGAGATCCGGATGGATCTCTGCCTTTGAAATGCTAGGATTAAAGGCATGTGTGCCACCATTTTCTGGCCTCTATATCTAGTGGCTGTTCTGTTCTCTGACCCCAGATAAGTTTATTGAGGTGCACAATATTTTGGGGAACACAATATCACCACACGTAATAACCCTACCCTCTTGCTCAGCTGTGTGCAATAATCCGCCCTCTGTTTAACTGCATATAATAAACACCTGCGCTCTCAGGTTACTGAGGTTTCTCCATCAGAGAGCCCAGCCTACCTGATACCAGCTTCTCTATGCACATGTCTGTGTGTCTGTCTTTTCTCCATTTCCTCACCACCCCCAGTCAGGTTAACCCCTGGAGCCAGGCAAAGGACACAGCCGCTTTGGTTTGGTTTACTTTTATTTAACTTAAGCAGGGTTTTGCAGTGTAACTCAGGCTAGCCTTGAACTTGGGAACTTGGGGCTGTCCCCCTGAGGCATCAGCCCACCATTTGCTGCGATTACAAATGGGCACCATGTGCCTAGCTTCTATAACTAAAAAAAAAAAAAAAAACTTTATTGAGATTTATTTTTCCTACCATGAAACATAATCATTTAATATGTTTAATTCTATGATTTTTTAGTGTATCACAGAGGTAGCCTCACAATTTCATATCTTCATCAAACTCATTCTACAAACACTCAATCCTCAACTTTGGCCAACTATCTGTTTTTTTAATTTTTATGAAGTTATCTATTCTGAATGGTTAATATAAGTGGGGCCGTGTGGTATGGGGTGGGGTGGGGTGTGTATTTTCAAGGTCCATTCTTATAGTGTGTCCTTTTCCTAACCAAATAATATTTGATTACACAAACACCAAACTGTACGGAATCATCATGACTTCCAGGGTTTCTCCACTTTATGTCTCTTATGGAAAAGGCTGCCCCGAGAATTCCTGTATGTTTCTCTACTGCCCACCGCCCCCCTCCCCCTCCGCCCCCCATACTAGGAATTAAATTCAAAGACTTCAGAGCCATGTTCCCAGTCTTCTATTACTTTTAAAATAGTGATTTTAATAGGAAATGCCCCTACCCTTCTGATTCTCTAAGTATAATGCCCAGAACACTGCCAATTTGTTTGTACTAGACTAGGTCTGGATATCACAGCTCACTGCTGTAGTAGTGGCTTAGATGTATATTACACACACACTTGCACACACACACACATACACACACTGGTTCAGGAAACTAGTGAAACATTGTCTGGTTGATGGCATTTTAAAGACTTGGGCTAAGAGATGCCAAGGGGCCATGTCGCTCTCCCCAGCTTCTTTAGCAAATGTTTTTGAAAGCCTGCTCTATCTCTGCTGTGCACTCTGTTGAGAGGTCACTGAGCAGGACATGGTCCCTGTCCTCAAAGATGTGTCATTCTGTTAGAAGAGACAGTTCACCTGGTCTTGGTGGCCAGGGCAGGCAACTGCAGCTCAAAAAATACTAGAGTTAGCCAGGGAAAGAGCCAGAAAACACATAGACAGAGGCCTAGGCATGAGGTGCAGGTCTGGATAGGAGGCGGGTGTAGAGAAAAGAAGCTGAACAAAGAACCCCACACTTCCACCCCCTCCCCTCGTTAAGGGTTTGACTGCCAAGGTAAGGGAATGCTCCTCTGCTTGATGGAGAAAATGGAAATTTGAGCAGAATTGAACATTCACTGAGTGCTTGGGCCTCGGAGACAAACACAGGGACAGGAATTCATGGATTGCTCACCTCCCAGTTATTCTCCCACAGGAGAATCAGTGTGTTTGTCTCTTTATCACAGCTTCCATTTGGTCCCAGCTTGCTATGTTTTAATTGTATTATCGAACAAATGCATGAATGAGAGTTCTCTGACCTCTGAGGCTACAGAATGTTACCTAGTGCTCAGTTCACTTTCAAGAATTAAATAGTAAAGCAGGTGAGATATGGACAAAGTGGGGAGGGGACAATATTTTATATAGGACAGCTTTAATGAATTGCTTCTTTCAAAGAACAGGTACCAAAATATAACTTGAAGTCTCAGCCCTGGTATCTGTCATTAGCACACTACCCCTTATATATTTTATATATACTGTATATACAATACACAGTATGGGTGCTGTAGCACTATATAGTTTAAAAACTATACCACATTTATTATGTATATAATACTGTAGTACTATATAGTATCTCTGTACTATGTATATTTCTACTATCTACGTATTTGTGTGTGTGTGTGTGTGTGTGTGTGTGTGTGTGTGTGGTGCCTCTTGTCTGCTGTAAGCACTCTACCACTGAGCTAACCTCCAGCCCTTACCACTCCGTTGTTTGGCGCACGCCTTTAATCCCAGCACTCGGGAGGCAGAGGCAGGCGGATCTCTGTGAGTTCGAGGCCAGCCTGGTCTCCCAAGCGAGTTCCAGGAAAGGAGCAAAGCTACACAGAGAAACCCTGTCTCGAAAAACAAAAAAAAACAAACAAACAAAAAAAGAGTCCTAACCCAGGGGCACTTCAACCAAGAAGGTTCTTAACTTCTTTTGCTTTGGAAATCTATCTTCTCATTGAAAGAACCATGAGATTATAACAAGGCTCTATGGGGCTAGGGAGAGGACTCAGTAGGTAAGAGTGCTTACTGTGGAGGCATGAGGACCTGAGTTCAAATCCCGGGCACCCACATATAAAGCTGGGCATGGCCACATGTGCCTGTAACCCCAGCATTGGGAGGCTGAAACGAGCATCTCAGAAGCTTGCTGGCCAGGTAGTTTAAACCAAATGGCAAGGTTCAGGTTGGGTGAGAGATCCTGTTTCAAGGGAATGGGGGCGGGGAGAGAGAGAGAGAGAGAGAGAGAGCCCAATATCAATCTCTGGCCTCTCTCTGTCTCTCTCTGTGTCTCTCTCTGTCTCTCTGTCTCTCTCTCTCTCTGTCTATGTGTGTGTGTGTGTGTTCATGTGTTCACACATACACAGTCGTGCCCACCCATGGGTACATGCATCCACACTCACATACAGCACACACACACAGTAGCCTTCCACATGATAAGCAATGTTCCATTCAGTGAGTAGTGAAGAATACACAGGAGAGTAAGGTACTGTGCCCTCAAACTTCGAGCTCAACTGATAATATAGGAAGTATTAGGGAGGAAGGCTGGAAGAGGATGGTCAGCATCTGTCACCTGCTGTTAATGTTCAAGGCTCATTCCTATATGTGTTTGTTTGCCAAATGTTCATTTCTTTTCATTGTATGAACATGTTACAGTTCATTTCATTGTATGAACATGTTACAGTTTTCCTTACCCATTGTCAATGTTTAGATTGTTTCCATTTTTTTCTCTTTCAAATAAAGCAGCTATGAACATTTACTAGGACAAAGGTGCCTCCTCAGAAGTGATCACACAGGCCATCCATACCCCAGCTTGTCTTTACAGTTCCAATACCAATATATGTTAGTTTCTGCGTCAGTCTGCAGTTTTCAACCCAAGAGTTTCCTGTTGCTCTGTATTCAGTACATGTGTACATATCTTGACATGAATGTATGTTTTTACTCTTGGGTAAAAATGTAAGAGATCATTGGTGGATTCAAGACACTTAAGGCTCATTTGTCATGTTTAATTTTCTAATAATCCCATAAGAAGGTATTTTTCCCCTGAATCACAGAAGTCCCCGGTGAGGACAAGTCATTTGCCCAAGATCAGCTAAGGTTTCTGATGAGAGTGAAGACAGACATGCACACAAGTGCAGGCATGTGGTCAGTCACCCAGCTCAGCTAAGCAGCAGTAGGTTGGAATCTCTAGCACCTGACTTCCGTGGGTCTTTTCTGCATGTCCACTGTGGCTCTTTGGAAGCCAATGCAAAGCACTGCTGAGACCAAAGTTGTATGGCTGGAATCATCTGGACACATCTGCACTCACCCATCAAGTGGGTGATGTTGCCTGCTGGCCAGCAATCTGCACGTAGTCTTCTGATGTTATTTTTTAAAAGAAAATGGAAATACAGAAATGGGACGGTCAAATGAAGGGAAATACTAGTGTAAATCAGGTTATTTGGGGGTTTTTGTTCGTTTGTTTGGGATGTGTGTATGTGTCTGCATGTGTACATCCACATGTGTACATGCACTACAGGGTTCAGAGGACACCTGTTGCTTGGTTCTCTCCTTCCACCTTTAAGTGGATCGAGGGGATGAACTCCAGTTGGTTTTCAAGGCAGGTGACTTTACCAACTGGTCCATCTCCCCTTCCCTGAAGGAGGACTTTAATAATATGGAACATACAAGGTTTTTGGAGGATGAAAGGAGTGATCTGGTAGGCAAGGAGGACTGATGGTGTGGGAGAATGGGTACACCCGCTGAGATGCTGTCCTGGAGTTAGGGAATGGGAACTGCGTATGGACAAAGCAGCATTGATGGTTCTCAGTGAGGGCGACACTGGGTTGTACCCATGCTATGCACAGAGCACATACACATGTGGTCTATCAACAGATAGACAGTGTATCCATGGCATTAAATTTTCATGGCAGAAAACCCAAGAAGTGTAAAGGGCATTCCTGTCATCTGCAACAACGATAAAATGACTCATCAGGAAATTCATCTGTCACCTTGTGGTTTAAGTAATCTAGTACAAGGTTCAGACACGGAGCTCTTTTAAATGCCAAAGAGGATGAAGTACTGAGAGAATTAAAGACCATTTCGTCAAGATGAATGCCTGCGTTTACCTGAATTCTACCTACCCTTTGCCAGCTGACTAGCACTGTGCCTGGAGGCTTCCTTGGAAGGGCCCCTGACGGTCTCCTTGCTCACTGACGTGGAAGCAAAGGAGCTGAAGGCATCATCCATGAAAACAATGTGAAGTGCTGAGCTGTGGTGACTTGAGAAGGCAGAGTGTATGAGACGTTAGGTGTGTAGATGCACTGGGGAGAAATATGGAAGCTTTCTTTTGTTGTTGTTGTTGTTTGTTTGTTTGAGACAGGGTTTCTCTGTGTAGCCCTGGCTGCCCTTGAACTCACTCCATAAACCAGGCTAGCCTCGAACTCACAGAGACCCACCTGCCTCTGCTGGGATTAAAGATGTGCACCACCAATGCCTGGCAGGAGCTCTCTTCTTGAAGCATCTATTGGCTCCTTGAAAGGAACAAGAAGTATAAATATGAGAAGTAGGCAGTTTGAAAGTTTAACAAGAGGTGAGGAAATATGAAATTGATTTAGCTAAAAATATGAACTGAAGATTCAGTGGACAGTGGTAGACATCTTAATATGAGACTAGTCAGAAGGTCCGTGCTTTTCTCCGGCCACAGTCGCTCAGCCTAGGCAGAGATAATGTTCAATGGGACTGGGACATTGCTGGGGCAAAGGTGCCTCCACAAAAGTGATCATACTGGCCATCCATACCCCAGCTTGCCCTTGAGGTTTCCAGTATCAATGCATGTTAGTTTCTTGTGTCAACATGTGGTTTTCAACCCGTTTCCTGTCAATCTGCATTCATTACAGGCTGGAGGCACTGGGAGTTGCCTGAGAGTAACCTTCAGCAGCGGCAGGTGAGGCACCCTCTGAACATAGTGTTTTGTGTTCCCTTCCTTCCCTGTCTGACCTCACACACCTAACCAGTGCCTCCTGGGATTACCCCACACGTGAACGATTACTCCCAACTCGTTGTCTCGGGGTCAGCTGTGAGGTAAGAAACTCGGACGGTGATGGGCCACAGCTTCTGAACAAGGCAAGGAGAGTGTGAAGCTTGTGTGTGCTGGTGGGAGGTGGAAGAGTCTAGTGGCAGATTGGAGGACACAGGAAAGCCCAAGAACGTGGAGTCAGGATCCTGGGAATCGACGAGTGGAACATTTCACACTGGGGGTATGCTACCATTATTGAACTACTTTGGGGTGGCCATGGGCTTAGTAAAGCAGAGGGTAAGATCAGCGTGGGTGAGGATCAAGGAAGAGAAGCTGAGGCCAAAGGCAAACCCCCCCCCCCCCCTATAAGGGGGTTATAACCTGATCCGCTGACCAGGGCTCTCTTCTCTTCAGCTGCAGCTTCTAGCCCTTTGCAGCCGTCTGTGCTCTCCCACAGAGAGAAAGCGAAGTTTGAGGAGGAGATGAGACCTGAAGAGGAACCTGGTGGTATGAGACTTCCTACAGTCGGGGGCTCCACAGGCAGATTTCCACTTTCTCCACAACTTTTCAGTTTGGGGTGTTTTTGTTGTTGTTTTCTGTTTTTTAAGTGCCAGTAACTTGTTAATCCCCACCCCCAGCCCTACCCCCGTCCCACTGGTTTGAATTGTGTTCCTGTCGTCTGCAGCAACAATAAAATGACTAATAAGGAAATCCACCTCTCACCTTTCAGTCCAAGTAATCTAACACAAGGTTCAGACAGGAGCCTCTTTCAGATGCCAAAGAGGATGAAGTACCCAGAGAGTGAAGTATATCTTGTTAAGATGAATGCCTGAGTTTACCTGAACTCTGCCCTTTGCCAGCTGATGGGCACTGTGCCTGGGCCTTCTTCAGGAGGCCCTCTGTCGCCTTGCTCACCGAGGTTAAAGCAAAGGGTCTGAAGGCATCAACGTCCTCACCTCCTTGCATCCCTTGCTAAGGACATCTCACTGTACTTTAGAATTTCCTGTCAGAAAAACGTACTTCTTGGAGATAGAGAGATGGCTTAGTGATTAAGAGCAGGTGCTGCTCCTGCAGATCCAGGTTTGGTTCCCACTTCCCACATCGGGGGCCTCTCAACAGCCCATAAGTCCAGTTCCAGGGGATCCAGCACCTTCAGGCTTCCACTGACACACAGGTACACATAACTAAAAATAAAATCTTTTGAAAATAAAGTTTACTTCTCTTAAAGAAGTAGGAAGGATTTTCTTTGCAAGAAGAAAGAACTAAATAGTCAATTGTTTATTCGCTCTGGTTGCCTAGATGCTCATAGGCAAATATACAGGCCATATCCTGTTAGTTTTTATCATCAACCAGGCACAACTTAGCACCTGGGAAAAGGGAACTTCAATTGAACAACTGCTTCAATCAGATTGGCCTATGGCCATGGCCATAGGGCAGTGGTTCTCAACCTGTGGGCCATGCCCCCCTTGGGAAGGGTCTCATATCAGATCTTTACAAAGTTACAGTTATGAAATAGCATCAAAATAATTTTATGACCTGGAGTCACCACAACAAAAGGAACTGTATTAAAGGGTCGCAGCATTAGGAAGGTCAAGACCCACTGCATAGGACTTTATCTTGATTGATGATTGAGGTGGGAGGGTCTGCCCACTTTGGGTGGCACCATCCCTAGGCACTTGGTCCTGGGATGGATAAGAAAGCTAGCTGAGCTTAAGGGAGAGAGAGAGTGAGTAAGGAGAGTTTGTTCCTCCATGGGTTCTGCTTCAAGTCCTGTCTCCAGGCTCCTGCTTTGAGTTCCTGCCCTGGCTCTCTTTAATGTTGGAGTGTGACCTGAAAGTCAAAGCCGAAATAAAATCAGCCCTTTCCTCCCTAAGTTGCTTTGGTCGTGGTTTTTATCACAGCAATAGAAAAGCAAACCAGGACAGACCAACATGTGGACCCTTGTATCCTGCATACATGAATATGGAATTTTATACTTCTTAGATTTTAATATTTATATTTTACCACTTAGGGGAATTAAAATATAATACTTATATTTTACTGTTTTACTATGTGTTTTATAACACATCTTCATTTATGGCATATAGCAAAATATACTTACTAATATTCAATCTGAGGAAGGTCTCCTCTCTGGGTGATCCTTCACTATGAAAATCTGGAATTGAAATTTTTGCTTTCCTGAGGCTTGGTGAGACAGAAGGTAAGGTCAGTGGAGGTGAGGGGTCAAGGAACTGAGAGGCCAAAGGTCAAGGGTAAACTCACCACCAGAAGAGTTTACCGGGGTTATCGTAACCTCACCATTGAAGGAGGCCTTTTTCTCTTTGGCTGTGGTCCTTTATAGTCATCTGTGTTGTTACAGAGAGAAAGCAGTTAGGGAACACAAAGTTGGGGGTGGAGATGAGAAGGGAAGAGAATCCTGGTGGTGTGAAACTTCCTCCAGGGGAGATAGTAAATCCTGAAGCACCCCCTTTACTCTACCTAATGGAAACTAGTACAACTCACTTCAAAATCAAAATCAAAAGTGCCATGGCCCAGCAACAGAACGCTACACTCAAATAGTAAATAGGGCAAAAAGTCGTGTCTGCCTGGGTTCCTGGACCCCAGGCAGCATCCATAGTGAGTTCAGCTCCTGCAGAGTAATGGGCGCCAAATGGCACCAGACTGGGTGATGTGTTGAAGCTAAGAATACTTTTACCTGAACGTCAAAGGATGCTTCAAAAGAAAACTGTTTTCGGGTTCTGTGTAAGGTTGCTGGGTTGATGGAAGCAAGAGGCAGACTGAGGAAGATGTGACAGATATTGGCTATGGGAGCATAGCCAAGAGCCAAGAGCCACCAGGCCCCTGCTGGCCCTCCGCCTCCATCTGAAGCACCAGAAGCACACAGACCACAGCAGGGATGCTGAATCCATATGAGCTGCTGGGTGTGGATGGAGAGAAACTCAAACATGCTAAGTAGTAAATAGAGTCAAAACCAAAGATAAATAAACATCCCTCTCAAAATAAGCTAAAGACTAATTATTATAAGGCATTCAAAGAAAGCAATGATAACCCAAAGAAGGAACATGATCAAAACCAGCAACTGATATATGAATTTGCGCCGTTAGAGCTAGGCTGGGAAAGAGCAAAGAAGTGCGTTAGACTCTAAAGATCCTTTTGGCAGTGCTAAACATTCAAGGTGCTCCAATCTCCACCTATGAGCACTCCGCCTCCAGCTCTTCCTTTTACTCTGTCTTTTGAAACAGGGTCTGACTAAGTGGTCCAAGTTTACCTTGCAGTTATGATCTTCCTGCCTCAGCCCTCCCAAGTAAGCAGAATTACAGGCCTAAGGCTACAGGTCCCAACTTAAAATTCATTTTAAAAGACGAATTACAAAACAGATTCTGTATCCTCAGAAATAAGAACCATATGTATGACAAATATTTATTAAAAATATACAAGTTAATACTAAATATTTAATAGGCCACAAACAGACTCTGTTGAAGAGTAAATTAGTGAACTGAATCATAGTGTCACCAGGCATTCAGAATGCAGCACAAACTGCATTTAGAAAATTGAAGAATAATGAAGATATGTGGAGATTAACGGAGAGACTACATACCTAATAAGAGTTCCAGAAAAAAATGGTAAGTAAGTAATAAATAATTGAAGTGGTAACTGAAATTTGCCAGAATTAGACATGGTACAAGAGCTTGAAAGGACATTGTAAGCGTTAAATAGGAAAAACTAGTTGAAATCCATGCTTTTCAGATACTTTTCAGTAAAAGAAGAATTACTGGAAAAAAAAAAAAGATAAATCACCTAAAATGAACAGCAACAAAAACCCAAAAGGAAACTGATTAACAAGGATAAACTGGCAAATCTATGTCACAGTGTGAAACATTACCTGCCTCTTTTATATTTAGCTATTTATTTATTTTTGGTTTTTCAAGAGAGGGTTTCTCTGTGTAGCCCTGGCTATCCAGAAACTCACTCTATAGAACAGGCTGGCCTCAAAATCAGAGATCTGCCTGCTTCTGCCTCCCAAGTGCTGGGATTAAAGGTGTGTGCCACCATCACTCAGTTCACCTGCCTCTTTTAGAAACTGTTGTGTAAAGCAGCCAAAATGTAGAATGGATAATGAAAAGTTGAATAACAGTACCAAGAAATATGGACATTAACAGGACCTTGGAAAGGACATTAGAGTGAAAATCCATATGCGTTGGCTTTGGGTTTTGAGGTAATCCCAAGAACTAAGTCCAAACCTCACAAATTCTAAATTCAAGAGCTGGAGCCTAGAGGCACCCGCCCATCATAAAGCAAGACTTACTAGAGAAGGGACAGTTCAAAATAAAAGTCCCTGACTAGACTGAGCCACATTAAGTATTTGCCTCACCACTCTTCAGGTTTTCCTTCAGGGTCTCTCTCATATTGAGGATGAAGGAGTTAACTGATGTCCAGAAGGAACTTAGCAGAGAACCTGGCACGTAAACACATTTCGGTTCTGTACAAAGCATGATAAATGTAGACGTTACAAAGACAGTGGTGTAGAACCTGCCTTAAACGTGACAAGATGGTGACTCCTGTCAGCAACAATTTACCAGGGATTGCTTCATTCAGTGGCCATGGAAGCACATGCTTGGGTCAGAAATACGTGGATCTCAATTCTAACTACATCATTTTCTTCCTTTTTTCCCTGCTTTATTAAACTGGGGTAATAATGGTCCTTATCAAATGAAGTTGCTGAGAAAAATAACTGGGATGGCACGTGAAACATGGTATGGCACACTCATTATGAATGTTGCTTAGGATCCAGTAAATGCTAACCACAACTAGTAGTAACATGAATAAGAATAAAATAATATGAGCTAGACATGGAGGCATATGCCTTTGATCCCAGCTCTCAGGAGGCAGAGGCAGGCAGGTATCTATGGCCAATCTGGTCTACAAAGTGAGTTCAAGGCCAACCAAGGCTTCATTGTGAGATCCTGTCTAAAATAAAATGAAAATACATAAGAATTTATTTATGGACAAATAATTTGATTGGAAAATGTATTCCTGTGTACCACAATGACAGCAGGAATAATTATGCTTGGTTAGTAGAAAACCGTTAGCCTCCCCTTAGATCACATCTTGAATGTAATATGGGATTGTTTAATTCAGTAACTCCTGCTTTAACCCTCTCACCAACGGTCACATCACCATTCCATTCTCTAGCAAGGGACAGCTGAGAGATGCACAGAGTCTGCGGCTGGGGGTCCTGTTCAGAGTCAACAACCAATAGGAAGTGCCCCTCCTTTTCTGACAGTGGAAGTCAAGTTATTGAACAAAGTCCAAGGTTGGCCTGATTTTTAATATAACGTGTTGCACTTCCTATACTAGAAACACATTGATTCATTTTACTCTCTGGGTTTCACAACACCTTTGCAAGATGGATATGTTTGATATTTTGATCGGTATGTTTGATTTCACTGAGTTTCAGAAGAGTGGACAAAAATACAGAGTTGAAGTGTGTGCTGTAAGATAGCTGTCTAATCAGTGGTGGAGCTAGGACGAGCCTGTCCAAATCCACTGCTCTGGGTCTCTTCCCCGTGGAAATGGCACAGGCCAAAGCATCTTACATGAATGGTACAGATGTCACGGAGCA
>CABHPQ010173644.1:0-22503 GCA_902168405.1 Peromyscus aztecus | reverse complement strand
GCACAGGCCAAAGCATCTTACATGAATGGTACAGATGTCACGGAGCACAGGCCGATCAATCCCATACTCAGGCTAGCTACTTCGTGAACGGGTGTAGCCTTGTAACCGTTTGCTAAAAGTACAACGATGTTCAGATTTGCCCCTGCTCTGAGAATGTATAGAACCTGAGTTGTTATCCTATCAGAGTTTCAGTTTAGCAAGAAGATGAGCGAAAGCCAGAAATTCTTCCAAGGAAAAAGAAGTGAACACCGAGCTCCCTAAGCAGAGAGAAATGTGCAGGTAGCAGTTTGCTTGCTCAGAACAGTTGGCTTATTCCTTCTCTAGTAGTGGCCCTTTTTAACATGTAGGGATTCTGCAGAGGTCCTAATATTCTTACACAGCCTTAATTTTATAGGTGATTGGTCTAGGTACAGGCTCCTTGCCCAACTTGTACAACTCTAAATGTCCCTGTCTAGGACCACCCAATGACACTTTTGTGCAACTTAGAAAATGGGCCCTTCCTCAAGACCCGTTAGGCCAATCCATGGGGCGATTGTTGACATTAATATAGTTGATAGTGGCCAGGCGGCATCGGTGCACACCTTTAATCTCAGCACTCGGGAAGAAGAGCCAGGTGGATCTCTGTGAGTTCGAGGCCAGCCTGGACTACAGAGTGAGATCTAGGACAGGCACCAAAACTACACAGAAAAACCCTGTCTCAAAATATATATATATGTGTGTGTGTGTGTGTGTGTGTGTGTGTGTGTGTGTGTGTGTGTGTATGTGTGTGTGTGTGTGTATAGTTGTATAGTACCAGTGGTATCCTAGAATTTCAGCGGTCACTCTAACAGCAAGGCTTTTAAATGCAGACTAGAACCAATAGAGCAAGAAGTGTGTCTAGAATTGAATACAGTTCAACTTAGACACCCACTCTGACATGGAAAAGGCAGGTCTGTAGCAAGACAGAAGAAAGACAATCTATGGAAAGAAGCTAAAATGTGCAAGAGAGAATGATACTGTCATATTTGGAACCAAAGCTCCAGTCATTCTGAAGAACCAGTGGTAAATCTGACTCTCCCATTATTGGGATGTTCAACTCTGTTTTTGCCTACAAGCTGAAATATCCCTGGTTTTGCTTACGCAAAATCACAAAGCATGTTTTTGTTATTCGCAGCTAATGCAGCTGTGAATTTAATTTCACTAATTTCTGCATCCCTCAATTTTAAAAGCAAATAGGGGAGGGCACATTAGCTTTAATCTCGAGTTGATCAAGTATGATTTTTACACAAAGGGAAACAGTTCTGTTCCTCTCCATTCCAACCCAGTAAGTCATTTCTTATTCTCTGTCCGTGCCTAAAAAGAAAATTACATGTTGGCTGCCCACTTTAATTGTTTGTAATCACTGAAATTTGCAGTCCTATCCTGTGGTGTGTTCTGAGACCTCTCCCTATGGGGCATGATTTAGTGTGTGTTGTTGGCAGTAGCTGTAGCAATTAGAAAATTGGGAGATGTATAAAATCCAGAGGGATATCCATTTTGGCATTGCTTTCCTTTAGTCGGTGTGGTTAGAAGTGTGTAGGGCTTTAGGAAAAAAATTCAACAGAACCATGGGCTCTGCTACCGGTGTCGAGAGTTCAGTCTGTTTCAACAACTACTCACTAGCCTGAGTGGCGAATCCACCTCTCAGAGCACCAAGATCCACTGCTAGTCTTCCTGGAGGCAGCAGGAAGGGGCCTTCTTGTCTATGGAGCATGTTTAGAGGCCGGTGTCTTTCCAAGCCTGTCTTCCTCCCAGAGACTCATGGTTACAGTCATAATGAGGAGCCAAAAAACCTCCTTTGTACGTGCGCACCCTGTCCCTGCCACCAAACATAACTGTTAGAAGACTAACTTACCCAAACCTATAGAACAGAGGCCCAGCTTATCCCCCATCTTCAGCATGCTTCAAAGTGTATTTCCTCTTTGGAAACAGGACGGAGCCATTTGAACCACATTACCTGGGAAAAGGGGTATAATCAAGCCGCAGGATGTAATTTGGGGTCCGAGAAAGCGCTATTAACTTGAAAGACTGGTTTCCTATGTGGCCCAAAAGCTGCTTCCAAAAACAGTCTCCAAAGGAAATTAGCAAAGAACTTTCCGGCAATGTAAGCATCCTTGGACTCATTGCCAGTTTTCTAAAGTCGTTGCTCAGAAGGAAACCACTCTTTAGACACAAGCGATCCACGTCCTTGCCATTCAGGAAAGGCGGAGGGGCAAAAAGCATAAAGTGACCCAGCTGCTCTGCAGATAGTGATGTATTAGTTCCTAGAAAGTGATCAAGGATTCTGAGAAAGGAGCAATTTAGAAGTGAGCCAGCTTGCTTTTTACCTCCTTAATATTCTAAAATAAATCCCCAGTATACGAGAGGGGAAAAGTAAATAAAAAAAGCTGTAGTGTTATCAAGATATGATAGAAAAGATAACAAACACATGTGAAATAGCCTTGGAGTTCATTTTTTAAGTATAAAAGAAACAAAATAATATGAATGGCCTATCTACATAAAACACATTTTAAGAATAAAAACATCTATAGAATAAAGGTGTGTTGAATATGGGTGTAGTGGCATGTGACTTTAATCTCAGCACTCGGGAGGCAGAGGCAGGCAGATCTTTATGAGTTCAAGGCCAGACTGGTCTACAGAGCAGGACAGCCAGGGTTCCACAGAGAAACCCTGTCCCAAAAACAAACAAACAAACAAACACATAAAAAAGTATATTAATGCAAAGAGTAAATAGGTTTCTTACATAGAGAGCTATTACAAAGCAGTAAGAAAATACAATGTCCAAGCATGGGGCATGGCTTACAGACTGTTTACTCTTGCTAACTTGCTCCCACAAAATTGTACAGAAAAAGTGGTATAACTGGAGTAATACAGAGTTTTTGTTCTGTGTGTTGACTTTGCCTTAATCTGCCTGTGAAATTATAGAGGAGTTGATGGTACAGGGAGAGGTGACAGACAGCAGATTAGATGTCTTACTGTAACAGAAAGAAAGAGCCCATAATTTGCTTTTGATATCCACAATGGGGTTTTATAGCATGGGAAAAGACTCGGGAGACAGATTTAATCAGGAGAAGGAAGACGGTTCAATTCCTGAAGCCCGGTGTTAGGGCCTGGTCCAGGATGACTCAGAGCCCATAGTCCCTCGCTCTGTGGAAGTGACTCTGCCTATGGTGGTGGAACTAAGAGGACTGACAGCCTGAGAACTAGGGGGAGGTGCTCAGCAGCAGTGGAGTCCAAAGTACACTCATCTTGCTCCCATGGAAAGAACAAGGAAAACAACTGATAGGGTCAAGAAGGTCAGGTGCCAGGACCCCCATTTTTCCTCCCACCATATGCCAGGAAATAGGTCCAGCCTTCAGAGAAGTTTGGGGGAAGCCTAACACATCAATACACCGTAGGAGAAACCCTGCTTGCCAGTACTTTGCGCCCAGAAAAGACCAAGGCAGTTTGGCAGGAGCTGGGTGGTTGCACGGGCCATGAGCTTCTGGTTCTCTGTGGCCTCCCTGTACCTAGCAAAGGATCCACTTGAAGCCAAGTGTCCAGGGGGAAATATGCTGTGCTGAGGTCAGGAGCCTGGCACAAATCAGTGGGGTTAAACTCAGAACACTCAGCAGTGAACACCAACACAGTCAGTCCAAAGAAGCCAAGTGCCCTCCAAATGGACCAGGTTTAGACTGAGTTCCCAGGCAGCTGGCACTGTATGTGGGGTGGGGGTGGGGGGCCACTGGCTGCTGAGAAGTAATTAGCACTTAAAACGAAGGAGGCAGGGGTACTGTCCACTGGGAAGTGCTAGGGCTCTCCACTGTGTTATCTGAAGGGCCTCAGGAGGGTGTGTTGATGGAATGTCCATATTTAATCAGTTCAATGCTAAACCTCAATACTACTACATTTTCTTAATATAGTAAAGCCTGCAACCTTACTGACAGCCTCCCTCCTCCCTTCTTCCCTCCGATTACCATCCTCCTGCCTCAGGGTCCCAGTGCTCAGATTAATCCAGCTTTTCTTTCCTTTTCTCTTCCTTCCAGAAGTTTTTGTTTGTTGTTTGTTTTGTTTTGTTTTACTTTTTGTTTTTGAGACAGGCTCACCCTGCGAAGCTTGCCTTCAAACTTGTGATCCTCCTGTCTCAGCCTTCAGAGCACTGGAATTACAAGTGTGTACCACTACACCTGGCATTTCATGGATCTTACTTTTGCTGTTATAGTGTTCTGTGTTTTCCATAAAAGGTATATGAAATTACCTGTGTATAAAAGCATGCATTACCTTTGCAATAAAAGGCACAATAAATACTTTTATTAGATAAGATGAGAAGGTTAGCATCATGGTTAAACTTATTTTCTGTAAAGTGAAGTGCACCATAAAAATTCCAGACATATATATTTCATCATTTTTAAAGACAAAATCCAGGCATCTCCTGCGCAAATGTCAATTATCTGTGCACAGAAGTCCAACACACCCTTGCCTAATTAAGCATATGCTGACTGGGATTAGTGCCGCTGAGATTTATAGCCCTGTGAGGCTCTCCTCAGTCCCTGGCGCCATCTGTGTTGCGGTGAGTGGTTCTGGGAGGATCCTGTGAGTCACTGGAACCGAGTGAAGAGGCTGGCGAAGCTCCCGCAACAAACAGGATATGATAATTCCCCTGAGGCTTCGCCCACCTCTGCTGTGGTTTCCTTGACATTCTCTCCGGTTCCCCTGCCAGCCTTTGGTGCATTCACTGCTCCGTGGTTTGGTGCACGAACACCCAGGGTCAGGCAGAAAGGAAACAGTGTGTGAGCTTGTTGCTTCTCTGTGAGGCCCCAGGGAATGGAGGTTTCTTGCCCAAGCTCATAGCTAGAAAATAACACAGTGAAGACAAAACCCAGCTTCAGAACTGCTCACCTGCAGTTCTAGAACATTCGAGGAAAATACAACCCTAGATAATAGGGCTACCCATTCAACAGTTACCCATCAACAGTTATTATGACCCCACTTCCATCTTTATAATTCATTTGCTAATCTCATCTCCCGTGGGACACACCACAAACAGTTTCTAAACTGGGGCAGGGCTGGGTCGTGTTTAACTGCAGGTTTTCTCCCCCGGGAGATTCCCAGAGGCTGCTCTTTTTAGGGCCTCCATGCACCTGCCCTTAACCGGGGTTTTCCAATAATGCAGGTAGGTTTATCATCATCATCATCATCATCATCATCGTCGTCGTCGTCGTCTTGGTAGGTAAGGAAAACATATTACATGAAAGGGGTGTGTGTGTGTGTGTGTGTGTGTGTGTGTAGCAACAATTAAAAAAAAAAAGAGGCCATGAATTTGAAAGAGAGCAAGGCAGGGCACCCCTACAAAACAAGTAATTCTCACACACTCAACCACTCAGTTTCCGTTCCCAGACAAAGCCGATCTTTTTGATATCCTTCCAGGGTTATTTCATGAATATACAAATACATATAATTACATGAATATATGTCATTTTGAAAAGTGGATGGGTCATGCCATTTATATTGCTGTCCCTGGCTTTAAATGCCTTCTTGATGCGCGTTTGTATATAATGAGGATACAAGGCATAATTGTCTCAGTCCATTCATTCCGTGCTGCTGTCACTAGATGACAGACGAGAAATTATTAAGGAATAGAAATTTATTCGGTTCCTGATCCTGGAAAGTCCAAGAGCATGGTACCAGTATTTGTTTGGCTTCTGGTAAGGGCCTTCTGGCTGCAGCAGAATATGGCACAAGGTTTCCTTTGGCTGAGAGAGACTGAAAGGTAGAATTTGTGACCTCAAGCCCTGTAATAATGGCATTAACCTTTTCTTTTTTTTCTTTTTATTTTTCAAGACAGGGTTTCTCTGTGTAGTTTTGGTGCATGTCATGGATCTTGCTTTGTAGACCAGGCTGGCCTCAAACTCACAGAGATCCACTCATCTCTGCCTCCCAAGTGTTGGGATTAAAGGCGTACGCCACCACCGCCCAGCTCGGCATTAACCTTTTTATGAGGACTCCCACCCTCATGACCTAAACACCTCCCATGAAGCCCCACCTCCCAGCACAGTTGCACGGTGGATGGTTTGTAGCATATGTTCATTATTTCATTTTTCCTTATGGCTGAATAAAATTCCATTGCATATGTGTACCACACTTTCATTATCCATTGATCGGTTGATTGACATCTAGGCTGATTTGTTTCCTTTCTATTACAATAGAGCAGCAAGGAACAGGTATGTAGATGAATCTTTTTTTTTTTTTTTTTTTAATTTTCCGGAGCTGAGGACCGAACCCAGGGCCTTGTGCTTGCTAGGCAAGCACTCTACCACTGAGCTAAATCCCCAACCCCTAGATGAATCTTAATAGGTCTTATTAATTAAATCAAACCTGAGAGCAGTTATTGGGGTGAATGCTGGAAGATTAGAGAAGCAGAACAAGCCACAGCTACCTTGCCTCACCAGTTCCTCAGCTGATCCTGTTTCCTCAGACTGGAAGCCTCTGAGTCCTTATCCAAAATGAATCTCAGCTGAACTGCTTCTCGAAAGCCTGAATGCTTAACCAGCCAAAAGCTTCTAGTTTCTGGTCCTCACGCCTTATATACCTTTCTGCTTTCTGCCATCACTCCCTGGGATTAAAGGCTCACTTCTTGGGATTAAAGGCGTGTGTCACCATGCCTGGCTGTTTCCAATGTGGCCTTGAACTTACAGAGATCCAGAGGGATTTCTGCCTCTGGAATGCTAGGATTAAAGGCGTGTGCTACCACTGCCTATCCTCTAGGTTTAATATTGTGACTGTTCTGTTTCTGACCCCAGATAAGTTTATTAGCGGGCACAATATTTTGGGGAACACAATACCAGCGCACAGGTACGAGCAGGTCTCTATAGTAGGATGTATGTGCCCAGGTAGTAGATCTGGGTCCTACGGTAGCTCTGGTTTTAGCTTTTTGAGAAACTTCCACACTGATTTCCATAGTGGTTACAACAGTTCACTCTCCCACGTTGAATATGGGCTCCTCCTGCTCCTCACCCTTGTCAGCGTTTATTGTCATTTGCTTTCTTGATAACAGCCATCCTGACGGAGGTAAGAAGGAATCTCAGTGTAGTTTTAATTGGCATTTCCCCCGATACCCACAGCTGTGTACTGGCCATTTGTATTTCTTCTTTTGAGAACTCTCTGTTGAGTTCCTGGTCTCTATTTAGTCCATTTCTTCCGATTGTTTGCCTCCTGAGTTCTTTGTGTATTCGGTGTTCATCGCCCATGAGATGCATAGTTAGCTCAGAGTTTCTGCCACTCTGTCTCTTTTCACTTGGCTAATAGTTTCCTTTGCTGCACAGACTCCTTTTAATCTTGTGAGATCTTGTTTGTTTGTAGTTAATTAGTGTTATTTCCTGAGTGACTGGATTCTTTTTTGTTTGTTTGTTTTCTCTGTGTAGCCCTAGCTGTCCTGGAACTCACTCTGTAGACCAGGCTGGCCTCGAACTCACAAAGATTCATCTGCCTGCCTCTGCCTCCTGAGTGCTGGGATAAAAGGTGTGTGCTACCACTGCTCAGCTAAATTTCTTTTAGATTTTATTTATTTTGTGTGTGTTTGTCTGAATGTATGTCTGCACCATGTGTGTGCACTGCTCACAGAGGCCAGAAGAGGGTGTCGTCCCCTGGGACTGGAGTTACTGACCCTTGTGACTTGCTATTTGGGTGCTGGGAAAGAATTGAATCCTAGTGCCCTGAAGAATAGTTAATGCTCTTAACTACTGAGCCATCTTTCTAGCCTCAAGTTACTGGAATCTTATTCAGAAATTCCTTACCTGTACCCAAATCTTGAAGCATTTCCCCCATTTCTTCCCCTAGGAGTTCCAGAGTTTGGGGTCTTATGTTAAGGTCTTTGACATATTTTAAGGTTTGTTTGTTTGTTTGTTTGTTTTTTACACAGATTCAGTTTTATTTGTGTACATGCAAATGTCCAGTTTCACCAGCACCATTTGGTAAAGAAGTTGTCTTTTCTTTGGTGAATACTTTTGGCATCTGTATTGGTTACTTTTCTGTGGCTGTGATGAAATACCATACCAAAAATGGACTTGGGGAAGCAAGGATTTATTTTAGTTTCCAGTTCCAGAGGGATAGAGTCCATCGTGTTCGGGAAGATGTGGTAACCGAGAGAGGAGGAGGAGGAGGAGGAGGAGGAGGAGGAGGAGGAGGAGGAGGAGGAGGAGGAGCTGGAACTGGAGCTGGAAGCTGGTTGATCATACACACAGGAAGCAGAGAGAACAGGAGTGATGTACTTCCTCCAGCAAGGCATCACCTCCTAGTGGGTCCATAACCTTCCCAAACAGCTCCACCAACTGGAGATCAAGCCTATGGGGGACATTTCTCATTCAAACCACCACAGCATAGCTGTTACAAAGCAGGTGGCTACAACTGCATGGGTTTCTGTCTGCATCTTCTCATCTGTCCCGTCAATCTACAAGTCTGTTTTGTGTCAGTGCCTGCTGTGTTTATTATTATGTCTCTATAGTAGAACTTGAAATTGTGGTGCAGAGGAGATGGCTAGGCAGTTAAGCGCACTTATTACTCTTGCAGAGGACTTGAGCTCAGTTCCCAGTACCCACATCAGTTGGCTCACAACCAGTTGTTACTCTAGTTCCGGGGTATCTGATGCCATCTTCTGCCCTCCGTGGGCGTTGCATACATATAAACTGGGAGGTACACACACATACATGTAAATAAAAACATCTAACTTGAAAGCAGGTACAATGATATGCTCACCGTTACTCTTTTTGGTAAGGGTTATTTTGACTATCTGAGGCCTCTATGCTTCTAAATGAATTCTAAGATTTCTCCCTCATTTTTCTGGAAAATATCATTGGTATTTTGATGGGATGTGTTGAATATATAGATTTTTTTGTAGGCTCTTCATATTCAGAGTATTGATTCTTCCAAGCCGAAAGCATGGAGGGTCTTTCCATTTTCTATTCTTTTCAACTTCTCCTTGGAGCGTTTTAATGTTTTTGTTATAGAGGTCTTTTACTTCCTTGGTTATGTTTATTCCAAGTGTTGGGGGAAAGAGTATGTGGGGGAATGGATAGTTGGGAATGAGATTGTTTTCTTGATTTCTTCATCAGCATGTTTGTTATTGGTATACAGGAAGGAAATTTTTGTGTTACTTTTGTGTCTTGCCACTTTGCTGAAAGGGCAAAGTGCCTTTATAAGTGCCAGGAATTTCCTGGTGGAGCCGTGAGGGTCCTTTATATATAGCACCATGGCACCTGCAAGTAAGGGTTCTTTGACTTCTTTCCTGTTTGTAACCTTTTGGTTTCCTTGGCTTATTGCTGTAAGACTTCCCAGCTCTGTGGTGAACAAGAGTGGAGAAAGAGGACACCCTTGTCTTCTTCCTGATTGCAGGGGAAATGCTTTGAGTTTAGTGTATTGAGTTTAGTGTAATGCTAGCTGTAGAGTTGTTGTATGTAGCCTTTATTATGTTCAGATGTGATAACCAGCTTCTTACAACCTTTTTTTTTTTTTTTTTTTTTTGGTTTTTGTTTTTGAATACATGGGTTTTGTTTTGGTGCATGTCCTGGATCTTGCTCTGTAGACCAGGCTGGCCTTGAACTCAGAGATCCACCTGGCTCTGCCTTCTGAGTGCTGGGATTAAAGGTGTATGCCACCACCACCCAGCCCTTTTTTTTAAAGATTTATTTATTTTGATATGCATTGGTGTTTTGCCTGCATTTATGTCTGTGTGAGGGTTCCAGGTCCCCTGGAACTGGAGGAGTTACAGACAGTTCTGAGCTGCCGTGTGGGTGTTGGGAATTGAACCCAAGTTCTCAGGAAGAGCAGCCAGTGCTCTTAGCCAGTGAGACTTCTCTCCAGCCCCATTTTAGGATTTTTATTGTGAAGAGATTTGGATCGTGTCAAGTCTTTTTGCATCTATTAAAATGATCATGTGATTTGTTTCCTTGCATCCATTTATGTGACACATCAATTTATCCATTTGTGTATGTTGAGCCACCCCTTCATCTCTAGAATGAAGCCAACTAGATTGTGATGAATGATTTGTTGGTATATTCTTGGGTTTGATTTGTAAGTATTTTATTGAGAATGTGTCCATGGCAGGGATTTTGAGAATCTGTGTTCATGGGGCAGTAATTTTCTCTTGTAAAATTGTGGTTTGATCTGGTTTTGGTGTCTGGATACTCTTTGCTAAACCAGCTTGGCAGTGTCCATTCCTTTTCTATCTAATGGAAGAGTTTGAGAAGCATTGCTGATGCTCTGGTAGAATTCACTAGAGAATCTATCTGAGCCTAGACTTGCTTTAGTCTGTACGTTTTCAAAATTATTATTACTGCTTGAATTTTACTACTCATTACAGATCTGTTGAAAACATTCATCTCATTCTGGTTTAATTTTGGCAGGTGATAAACCTCTAGAAATTCATTTATTTCTTATCAATTTTCTAATTTAGTAGAACTAGGTTTTAAGGTGTGTCTCAATAATTTCATGAATTTCATTGTTGTCTGTTTAAAGTCCCCCCTTTCATCTCTAATTTTACCAGTTTAGATCTTCTTTCTGTTTTAGTTAGTTTGGCTAAGTGTTTGTTGATTTGCTTATCTTTTTGAAGAACCAATTATTTCATTTATTCTTTGTGTTGTGTTTTGTTATTTCCTTTTCATTAATTTCTGTACTGATCTTAATTATTTCTTTTTGTCTTCTGGTTTTAGGTTTGGCTTGTTCTTATTTTTCCAAGACCCTAAGAGAAATCATTACATGGCTATTTGTTACTCTGTGATTCTTTTTTAAAATTTTTTTATTTTTATTTTATTGGTGTTTTGCCTGTATGTATGTCTGTGTGAGGGTGTTAGATCCTGGAGTTACAGACAGTTGTGAGCTGCCATGTGGGTGCTGGGAATTGAACCTAGGTCCTCTGGAAGAGCAGTCAGTGCTCTTAACCACTGAGCCATCTCTCCAGCCCCTTCTCTGATTTCTTAATGTTGGCACTTAGAGCTATAAAGCCCCCACTTTTAGGGCTATAGTCATTGTATCACATAGATTCTGATATGTTGAGTCTTCATTTTCACTCAAATCTAGGTACTTTTCTTTATTGCCTTCTTGATTTCTTCAATGGTCCCTTCATCATCAACAGTGTGTGGCTTCATCTTTGTAAGTTGAGTTGTAGATTCTGTCCCACTGTGATCAGATAAACTATAAAGCATTGTTTCCATTTTCCTATATTTGTTAAGATTTACTTTGTGTCCCAATATACAATCTATTTTAGAGAAAGTTCCATGGGTTGCTGAGAAAAGTATGTATTATGCAGTGTTTGGACAGAATGTTCTATAGATATTTATTTAGTCCTTTTGATATAAAGTGCCATTTGATCCAGGTATTTATCCGTTTATTTTTCTCCAGATTGACTGTCAACTGATGAAAGCAGGGTACTGATGACACTGTTATCATTGTGCTGGTGTTAATTTGTGATTTTACATCAGCAGTGTTTTAATGAAATCAGGTGCATCCATGTCCAGTGCATTTATGCTTAGGATTGTAACAGCCCCTGATGGATTGTTCTCTTAGTCATCATGAAGTGACCTTCTTTAGCTCCCTGTCTTGTTCTGGTTTGAAGTCTATTTTGCCAGGTATTAGAACAGTGACACTTGCTTGTTTGCTGGCTTCATTAACTTGGAATACCCTTTACCATCTTTTCACCCTTGAGTGCATCTTTTTGTTCTGTGCAGTGCATTTCCTTGAGGCAGCAAAGGGATCCTGCCTTTTGATCCATCCTGCTGGTCTGGTTCTGTTCTGTTTGAAAGGGTCTCACTACGTAGCCCTGACTGTGTAGACCAAGCTGGCCTCAAACTCAGAGATCTGCCCACCTCTGCCTCCTGAGTGCCGGGATATCCTGGCTGATCTGTGTCTTTTCCTTAGGGAGTTAAACCATTTGTACTCAGCGTTATTATTAAAAGGTGGTTTTTTTATTTTTTTTTATTTAAGATTTTATTTATTTATTTATTTTTTAAATTACACCCATGATATTCATTAGTTACACTCATGATATTAATCACATTTGTGGTATTCATAGATTACATTCACAGTATTCATTCAAATATATATATATATATATATATATATAAATTTTAAATGCCGAATGTCATTTATTGAAGGTGGAGGAGGTCTTAAATACAGGCTTACAGCACAATGGGAGGACCCCGGAGGGCAGAAGTTCGCTACCGATATTTTACAATCTTGCTTCTGAAAGGTGTGTTTTAATGCCTGTCATTCTGATGCTTTTGTAGTGTTTGTTGTCTTCCTATTCTTCTCTTGCTTAATTACAAAATTAAGTACTGAAGCCTGATAAATTCTTTCCTGTGGCCTCACGGACGTATTTTTCTTTTTCTTCATTCAAAGGTTTCTTTCAAGTATGTTCTGTAGAGATGGCCCACTGGTCACAAATCCCTTTAGCCTGTTTTTATCATGGAAAGTTTATCTTTCTTCTTCAATTATGACAGCTTTATTGGGTATATAGTAGTCTGAGTTAACAGCTGTGGTCTCTCAGAACTTGAAATATATCATTTTGAACCCTTTTTGTTTTTAAAGTTTCTGTTGAGAAAATTGCTGTTATCATGATGGGCTTGCCTTTATATGTGACTTGGTATTTCTCTCTTGCCACTTTCAATCTCTCTCTCTCTCTCTCTCTCTCTCTCTCTCTGTGTGTGTGTGTGTGTGTGTGTGTGTGTGTGTGTGTGTGTGTGTGTTATGTAGTTAAATGTGCAGGTATGTGTGTGTATGATGTGTGTGTGGTGGTGTATGTATGTACTGAGATATTTATGTACGTGTTGAGGGATGTGTGTGGTGCATGCTTGTGAGTGTACTGGTGTATATGCACATGTGGAAACGGAGCAGGACATGGAGTGTCCTCCTCTATCTCTCTCTGCTCCATTGCCTTGAGACAGGGTCTTACATGGAAACAGAAGCTCACCATTTAGCTCCCAGGATCTGCCTGTCTCTTCTCAACATACATTGCTCTGCATGTTGAGTAGTTTAATTATAGTATGTCAAGAGGAACTTCCTTTCTGGTCTTGTGAGTTTGGTGTCCTAAGTGCCTCTTGTACTCAGATTGTCATCTTTCCCTAATTTTGGGAAACTTTCTTCTTTACTTTTGTTGAAAATGTTTTCTATGCTTTTAGAACAAAATTCTTGTTCTGTAATGCCTGTGGTTTTTAAATGTGGTCTTTTTACAGTTTCTTGAATATCTGAAAATCCCCAGTCACACTTCTTATTAATATGTCTTTGTCCTTTGTAGGGTGGTCAGATTTATTCATCTTGTCATCAAGCTCAAACATTCTGTCCACTTCTTGATCCATTCTATTGGTGAAGACTTTCCATGGAACTTTTCTATTTGACCTATGATGTTCTTCATTTTTAGCATTTTAATTTGTTTTTTTCTTCAATATTTCTATCTTTATTGAGTTCTTTTTTATGTCTTGTATCAGATTATTTCATTCAGCTATTTATTTGTTTTCTCTTATGGTTTGCTCAAAAGTTTATTATCTTCTTTGATTTGTCTGTGATTTCATCTAATGTACTCTCATTGGAGGCCATTATTGTGGGATTCTTAATTTATGGAAGAATTATTGCTGCCTTGATGTGGAGGTATGTAGTTGACTGTACTATTTATGTATTTTAAATTATTCTTTTTTTTTTTTGGTTTTTCGAGACAGGGTTTCTCTGTGTAACTTTGCGCCTTTCCTGGAGCTCACTTGGTAGCCCAGGCTGGCCTCGAACTCACAGAGATCCGCCTGGCTCTGCCTCCCGAGTGCTGGGATTAAAGGCCTGTGCCACCACCGCCCGGCCTATTTTAAATTATTCTTATTCTTTCAAAGGGAATGATAATACTGCTCAGGAGGGACTATGTAGTGTTTGGTTTTTTCTCAGTTATCTGGGCACCAGGCCTAACCTTATGCTGTTAGAATAGTCTCTTGAAAGCCAAGTATTGTCAGAGGATAAGCCCACAATGAAAGAACAGTACTAGAACAATAAAACATTAGTCCCCCTTTAATGTCAATCATTTTAGGAAGCAAAAGGTCACTGATAATATGAGCACTAATGTATAAGTTACTTTGAGTATGAGTGAAAGGGCAAAGTGAAAGAAGGGTAAAAACAACACAAAGTAATATAAAACAAAGACAAAACCCCAAACAACCAGAAAACCTCTTACTATTGCCATTGATTTCTATTGGGCCAGTACAGAGAAAGTGGAGGAGAGAAATGTATATTTGAGAGGAAATCATGGGGGCAGAGGAGGAGGGAGGGAGACAGTCTTGACTGAAGATTGGCTGAAAAGGGAGGGGTAAAGGAACTTGTTCAAATGATGTCTCTTGTGCCCTGCTCTCAGGAAGCGGAGACACACAGATCCTGAATACCTGGACAGCCTAGGTTCTTTGTTCCTGGCATGGATAAGCACACTCAGACATACATGCACACACCCATACAACACACACACACACACACACACACACCCCACAGAGGTTGAAAAAAGAGGAGAGTTTGCTTTTTTAAAGTTGCCCGTTTTATCAAATGTTTCTTTTAGAAGATTAAAAATTTTAAAAAGCTCAAAAGTATCTTTAAAGCAAATACAACCATGTTTCCGGTAAGATACATAGGAGTTAAGAGTTTACACAGATAGGGTTGATATTTAGATCTACTACTGACCATGAACTTGAGAAAAGTATTTTGTATATAACATGGAAACGGTATTGTGGGTTTCAAGTGGTTGTTGCATACAAAACACTGAATCATGTCTGGTACAGGATCAATATTCAGTAGATTCTGTATCATCCTATACTGTTATTTTTTTTGAGAATGTTTTATAAAATTTTATATGTTCAATTTTACAGAATTTTTATCCAAATATACCTCCCATTTCTGACTGAAGCCAAGTCTCTTAGGAATTGTTTTACCTGACATACACTTTCCAGTCCTTTTCTTGTTGTGGTACCAATACCCAGGAAACCCTGGGCAGAGGGTGGCAAGATGGTATTAGTTTTTGATGGAGCCTTCTATTCCAGCATATTTGCTCAAGAATGCTGTTCATGTGCCATCCTGAACTGTTCTCTCTGTCTCTGTCTGTCTGTCTGTCTGTCTGTCTCTCTCTCTTTCTTCTCTCTCCCCAAAACTGTTTTAAATGAATTCAAAAGCGAGTCACTAACATAGTAACATGTGCCTGGGGGAGTCATGGGCAGAGGCAGGCCTGGGAAGCAGCTGGAACATCTTCCTTGCTTACCTCTCATCCTATGGAAGAGGAGCTCTCTTGGCCCTGACTTGAGAGCTCCAGGGCATCTTCAGGGTTTATTTGAGTGAAGCAATCAGAGTGAGACAGAAAGAAGGCAGCCTTTGGAGCCCTCCTCCAAGTCATTCTTTGTCATGAAAATGGAGCCCCAGCCCTGGTATCACATCCCTTTCTCCTCCAGTGTCCGTGCTCCATTTCTCCATGTCTCTTCCTCCATATCTATGGAAAGGGTCCCCATAACATAAAGAACAGTCCACCATACAACACTACAGTCACACAGGTTTGAGAGTTCCCAAGACAACCCTTAAGTTGAAGAGTTCACTCATGGCTATACCCACAGTTATGAGTTACAGAAAGGACACAGGTTAAAATTAACCAGGGAGCTGCGTCTGGGGCCTTGGGCAGGAGAGTTCCCAACACAGAATTCTGCTTGTGCTTTCCCAAAGAGGTTAGGGGTGGTGCTGCTTCTCCCAGCAGCAATGCCTGATGCACACACAGGTTCTGGACAGCCAAGAGCAGCTTGTCCCAGCCTCAGTGTACACCCGTTATTAAAGCCCTGCCACTGAACAGGCATGGCTGACTTCATGGCTGGCGCCAGTTTCCAGTCATCTACATGCTGTGCTGATACCACATGACATAAATCCTTAGCTCTTCCTATCTGGAGTGGCCCAGGGCTCCCAGACAAACAAAAACATTCCTATCAGTCCTAGCATTCCAAGAGCTTTAGTGCTTCCTTCCCACTAGTGGACCAAAGACCAGTCCTTTCTCAGGCAGGGCTAATTCCTTCACTGCAGAGCCCTGATGAACAGTAACTTGCATTTCTGACCATCCGATCAACTAGAAGAAATGATTTTAGACCTCGGTGCTCCTCTTCCTTTTCCTTTTGGCTCAGCTTTCTTTACGGCTGACAGCAGAGCTCCTGAGTTTTAGAATAGTGCCCGATCTACCCAGCATGTGTGTTGAGTGATACATGCACACATGTGTACATGTGTGAATGAGTACGTTTTCATTCTGTTTAATTTTTTATTTTTTTTTTTTTTTTACTATTTGGTGTAAGACAGTGGTCACTTTCTTATGATGTCATCGTTGACAATTTACTTTGTCCTGATGGGTTTCAGGGAGTAGAGATGCCACTTTTGGGGAGACAGTCCTCTTGGCTTACAAAGAAGGCAAAACAGGAATACTGAGTCACCTGTCTACCAGGGATGGACAGACAGAAATGGCCTCAGGGTGTAGGTTTCCCAACTTCTGAAACTTCTCTCAGCCACATGCCTTGGTTCTTCTTTCCTTGCAAAAATAACAAGCAAATAGAGACTTCTTAATGAATTTGTACTAAATTGCAAGTGTCCCTTACCAGGGACATGGTGCAGCAGCTTGCCTGTGGTGATATGGTAAGTCAGAAACCCATTAGCCTCAAAGATAGAATAGAACAGAACAGTGGGGAAGATGTGCAGATTGGCTGTGGTGGGTACCCCGAAATACCCCTCAAATGGACACTCCTCCTCTCTGACAGTGGAGGCTTCTTATCACATGTTGCCTTTGGAGCACAGACTGTCCAGCTGTTGGATCCAGGGCATTCTGAACACTACAGCTTCAGAGGAAAGTTTCTGTTGGGGTGCATAGATGCTTAGTCCTCAAAAAGTATGTCCTAACTGGTTGTGTTGTGGCACACCATAATCTTGGCTCTCTCAAGGCTGAGGCAGGAGGATTTTGAGTTGAAGGCCAGACTGGGCTACATAGTGAGGCTCTATCTGAAAATAAATACACAGGACAGATGTTGTGTGACCTGATAACTAAGATGATAGGAGACAAGAGCAGCCTGTTCAGGGGTCCAGAAGGAACAGTATGACACAGCATATCACATAGGAGTTGCTCAGCCCAAGCTCTTGGTGTCTGAGCTCCAAACACCCCAGTTTAGCTTGAGTCCAATAGATACATTGACTGCTTCCTCCCTACTATACCCAGCCGTAGTTAAAATACTTAAAATGAACTTTGAAGAGGAGTCATTTTAGCTGTTTCTTTTTTTGTGTGTGAGTGGGAATGGTATGTTGATGCAGAGTCTCATTCTGTAGCTCAGGCTATCCTAGAATTTACTGTGGAGTTCAGGCTATCCTCAAACTCTTAGCAATCCTCAGCTTCAGACTCCCACGTTCTGAGATTATAAATATACAGCACCATATCATTTTTTCCTTCTTTCCTTCTTTCTTTCCTGATGTGTGAAAGCTTTTTCTTGGGTAGATACAGCATACATGTCTAACTCACCCCAGATAGGGAGTCCACAACAGACCAATGTGTGGATAATACCAAAGTCCGACTTAGTGAACCATTAAGTTTTATTGGCATTACTTACAGGAATATGAGTGGAGGGTTACTTATAGGAGCAGAAATGACTCAAAGACAGCTGTATCACCAAAGCCCACCCCAACATGGGTGACAGCTCACAAAGCTGGGAACCTAGAGCACACTGCACAGCCTATAGGCAGCTCAATAGGTTGGAGAGTGTCCTTTCCAGGTGGCTCTGTTGGTCTGAGCCTCTTCCAGGCAGCTTAACTGTTTTTTGTTTCTTCTAGACAGTTTAACTGTTCTCTGCTTCTTCCAGGCTGCTTGCCTGGTCTCCTAATCCTCTTTGTAGCTTGGCTTGTCAGAGAGTGAGGCTGAACTCAGTCTTAATGGTTTTCTCCTGAGGAGGGAGGGACTTAGTGAATTTAGTCAGTTTCAGGAACTTCCTGAAGCTACTTTGCATTGTCCAGTTCCTGTCTTAAGGAGCTTCCCAGCTGTGTGTCATCTCCACTTAGAACAATGCTGTTGTTTCACCTTCCTGAAAACATCCTGTCTTAAGGAATTCCCCTCAAAATGGAAGATTTAATGGGGGAGGGGGATGGACACCCAAGAGCTAGGACAACAGCCACACAACCCTCCTTCCTTCCTCTCTACCCCACCCTCTCGCCTTCTCCCACTTTCTCCTTCCCTTTTATTCTCTCTCTCTCTCTCTCTTTCTTTTTCTTCTCTGTGGTGCTGGGGACAAAATCCAACCCCTTGTGCATGCTTAATGCTGTATTTGATTTCTCTTTGGCAACACGTTAGCATAATGCAGTGGCTTTGCACACACAACCCAATTATGAATGGGAGGGTTGGATGTGCCGCAAGTCAGTAGACTCAGTCCACAGTGTTGAGGGCTTGCTCAGGTCCTCCCCTCCAGGTATCACCAGGTGGAAACCACTCAGCCGGCCCAGGCTTCCATCTCATCACAAGCTCCTTCTCAGCCCTGGCTGTTGGGAGAATTCAGTTTCTTGTGGTTGTATATTTGAGAGCCTAGAAGTCCCAAGGGCTGCCCACTGCCTTCTGCCGTGTGGGCCTGTTATGGCAGCAGCTTCCTCGGGGCCAACAGTGGATGATCTGGCTGAAAGGGCTCCCAATGATGATCGGGCTGTCCCAGAGAGTTTGCTTAGAATCACAGAATCTTTTCATCTCTGCCAAGTATCTGAGCCACATACTCTCGGGGCACAGACCTGGCAAAGATCTTGGGGGCCACCTTTGGGTAGCACTACCTTTGGAAAATGTCTCCAAAGGATTAGAATGGGGGGAGGGAGGAGCCTCCATTCTCTTTCCCATGCAACAGCTGGTAGAAGCTGCTCCCTCCTCACCCCGCCACCTTACTACAACCACCAAGAGCCACTCAGGCATGCCGGATTGTCTTATCTTAAAAATCCTTCACATCTCCCCAGCCCCTGTCCCAAGTCCTCAGGCCCTGACCCACCGTGACGACATATCAAGTCCCATGTCCTTCTTAGGCACCTAGGGATGGTGCCAGAGAGGCAGGGTGTCACCGAGAACTTAAGTGCAGTAAGTGAAAAGTCTGGTGGCCACGTCAGGAGGAAGTGATCTGGTTTTCATCATCTCTGCCCCCGCTGGCATCCTCCATGTATCGGGCAGCAGCCGGGGCTCCGTAGCGTGACATTCCCCATGCTGAGATCCCTGGCCTCCGAGTTCTGCGTCAAACTGCTTCCTTCATGCTGTCCCTTGACCATTGTCCCTGCCTCCTCTGTCACATCACCGAGCTAACCACAAGTTGCCCCTGTGAAATCGGGCAGCAGGTGAAAGAGGGCTGGAACAGCAACGCTTGTGCGAGGGGGCGAAGTCACAGGCCAGTTCTTTCTGGGGGTCGGGTAAGGGCTGTGTGTGTGTTTGCTTAGGAGATAAGGGTCCCTTGTGTTGTTTGGTAAGATTAACACTGAGAAGAAAGGCAGGGAGCCACACTGTCCCAGCAATCACAAGTGCTGGAAAAACTCCCCACGGTGCAGCGCTAGGAGTGGGGGCATGGTAGAGTTGGCCAGTGGTTAGGGTCAAGAAGGCATCCATGGCCTCTGAAGCCGCTCACTCTGCCGTCTCTCAGCATCCAGCCTAACCCCGTGCCTCTGCGGTCCCAGCACACAGCTTCTCCCACACTCTAACACAGAGCGCTTGGTTTTTTTCTCTAGGGGTGGAGGGGCGCTTCTGAGTCCCCCTCGGTTCTTCATTTTTTCATCCATCCAACCAATATTCATTTAAAGCTGGAAAAGCATCGTTTGTCTTGGGGACACTGACAAGATCCAAAGTTTACACATTTAGTATAGTGGGTGAGACAGAAAGCAAACAAAGGAAGATAGGATTGCAGGGTAGTAAAGAGGGCTAGGAAGCCAGGGACTGGGGGGGGGGGGGGCGGGGGGGCGGATGTTAGTTCAGTGTTGCCTGTCATTCTTTTCCGGAAGGTCCTGAACTCTCTGAATCCCATCCCTGCAACTGCTCCCAACAGCCAGGCTTGGTAGGACTTGTATGAGGTGGAGGAGCTTGTACCTCTCAAAGTCCTTCCGAGTCTGCTGCAAAGGGAGTGAAGCAAGGTTACTTTCACTGTGCTAACGGATGCGCTTTATTTTGTTTTTTTTTTTTTGTTTTGTTTTTTTTTCACGTCAGAGAGAAACCCAGGAGTTGTGCATGGAGGCAAGCTCTTTAACCATGGAGATACACACCCCTATCCTAAAGGATCCTATTTTATAATCCACATTATTAAAAAAAAGAAAAGGAAAGAAAAGGAAAGGAAAGAGCTTACAAATGGTCATTTACAGAAGGCTTGTGAAGAAAGACATCTGGCCACAGACCCATCCTAAAAGGTCCTTCAACCTGTGGAGTGCAAGGGCGGTGTGTCACTGTGGACATTGTATCTGCATAGTACAATTTTTCATGTTGCACCTAGGCTCATGCCCCCTTAGATCAAAGGTTAACTCTCATCTCCCCCGGGAAACTCAGAAACAAAGTTCTTAAGTGGGGGCTAACCCCCAAGGAAGAAATACTGTTTTTAGTGTCATCTCAAAAGCCAAGACTTTATTCAGCCCCGCCAGGTTGGAGAATCACACTCAATACGCTGCTGGAATGCACATCTTACAACACATCCTTTCTCCAAGTTCCGGCCCTTTCAGGCAAGCACTCTGCCGCTAAGCCACATCCCAGCTCACCCCCTTCCCCTTTCCTGAAGGCTGTGCTTTCCAGGGGACTGCTGAGGGTGTGTTTCTCTGCTTTCTGTCCTTACCGTGGGAATTTCTAGGTGGAAGAACAAATAGTTGGAAGCGAGAAAGGGAGAAGTTGCGCACCCGGGAGATTTGTGTAAAGATGAAAACATCTGATTCCATTCCTTACTGAAACCCCATTAGAGCGCCAGGAGAGGGGTTTTTAAAGGCACAAACCCACATCAGTAGGGAAAATTGGAGAGTGGAAAACAGCAGTAAAACTGGAAACCCGCGATGCAACTAGATAAGGGGTAATTTACTTCACAGACCCAGAAAACGGAGAGAAAATGGAATCCTAAGCCAATAGTGCAGAATGTGGGAAACCAACTCAATTTGTAAGCCAGAATCCCCAGAAGGCTCTAGAGTTGGCAGCACCAGGCACTTCTAGAAGTGGAGGTGAGGGTGAGGAGAGATAAAATTAGAAGGACTGGCTGGAGGCCTGTTTGGGAAGCAGTCTCCATCTTCCTCCTGTGTGTCTGCAACAGGGTAGCTGCCTCTCCCCTAATCCAGAAGACGTTGACAGAGGGCAACTCCAACGATGGAAGCCTGGGGGAGGTAGGGGCTCCAGAAGAGAGGGGACACTGAGGTCCGGGCTCCAGAAGACAGGACACTGAGGTCCCCCGCCCCCAGCAATCTGTTAGTCAGATTGTCCCTCTTTAGGCAGGAACTTGGTATAGTCCCCTCTGATAATACGATGGCCCCAAAGGAAAGACTTAAAGGCACTGATATGGAGTTCCACAAGGAAAAGGGCCAGACTCACTCAGTTGAGAAGTGCCCTGCAGCCCTGAGTGTGCATAAGTTTCTTTGTCTCCTGGACTTAAATATCGTGTATTATTTATACCCTCTTAAAGTGAGGCTGGCACATTGCTGTTGCACAGTATTAGTTCAGGATTAAAAAAAAAATGCTTGTAAATAACACTGTGTGAAATGACACTGTGCACACATTAGGATAGATGTCTTGGTTTGTTTTTTGTTTGTTTGGCTTTTGCTATAGATAGATAAATCGGGCTGGGGAGACAGCTCAATCAGTAGAATAACTTTGTCACAAGTGTGAGGACCGAAGTTCAGTCCTCAGCACCCATGTGAATATGTGCTGGGAAGGCAGAAGCAGGGGGGTCCGTGGGGCTTCCTGCCAGACGGTGCAGCCTGATTGGTGAGAGAGACAATTTCAGAGAAAGCTGACTACATTCCTGAGGAAGACATCAGACTTTCTCGAGCTCTCACACATGCATACACAAGTGCACTTGCACTCCCGTAACAAACAAATGCACAGGCACACATGCATACACACAGACAATTTCTCAGAGGATCTAAGTTCCATTCCCAGCGCCTACCCTGGGAGGCTCACAACAGCCTGTAATTCTGGCTCCAGGACATGCAGCAACATGTTTTTCTGTTCTCTGAAGGCACTAGCTACATTCAACATGCCCAAACACACACACAGGATTAAAAGAATAAAAATCTAAAAACAGGGAGAGACTTGGGGTGTGGCTCAGTGAGTAAAGATTTACTGCATAAGGACAAGGACCCTGGACTAGATGCCAGCGCTCACAGAAGAGCCCAGAAGCAATGGAGTTTGTCTGCAATGCCAGTGCTGGGACACAAGGATAGGTGGATCCCAGGGACTTGTAGGCAAGCCAGGTTCAGTGGAAGGTCCTGTCGGAAAACTAAGGTGGAGAATGATAGAGGTAGACCCTA
>CABHPQ010173643.1:0-17337 GCA_902168405.1 Peromyscus aztecus | reverse complement strand
CGTCAAGGAAGCCTCTATGTTACTTATTTTTATTACTTTTCATTGTGCAGGCTATATTGCAAAACTTTGTGGCCTCCCGAGAAACCTCAGACTTCTAGTAAGGAGAGTCAAGGAATAATTGAAAACCATAGATAGTTTCAAGCAGAAACTCCAGGTCTATGCAGTGTGAAGTCCCTTTCCCAGCAGGAACGAGTCTCACATCTGCATTCTTTAGGACACCTGAGCGGCCACTGTGTGGCTCCATCCATAGGGATGCTAGGTGCCTGGCATTTACCAGCAGCAGGACTTTCTGTGACCCGTGGTCAAAGCCACATCCTCCTGAGTCAGCAGCAGGGAGGACCTGGTGCAGGGCAGACCTCCCCATCCTGTGTCACCTGTCTCTTTCTTGGAAAAGGGATGAGGCACTGAATGACCTTCCCACCTCTTCCCATTCCCAGATGCCCCCAAGAAGGATCATTTCCTCGTCATCCTTGGCAAGGCTCTTAGCTGCAGAGCCAGGCATGGAAAGGTGTCTCACAGGTGGAGAACTGTTTCCTGTTTTTGTTTTTCTGATGATTCTCAATGATGACCTACACCTACGTGTCTGTCAGAGTGAAAACTAAGCTAAGTGTAAGCTAAGACTTGTGTGGTAGTTTGAATGTAACTGGCCCCCATAAGCTCATAGGGAGTGGCACTAGTAGGAGGTGTGGCTTTGTTGGAGGAAGTGTGTCACTGTGGAGCGGGGCTTTGTGATCTCTTTCACTCAAGTGTGACACACAATTGTGGTGATATTTTATTTGTGCACCCCAATAAAGGTTATCCAGAGATCAGAGGAAAAAGCCAGCTACTATATTAAACACAGAGGTCAGGCAGTGGTAGCACACGCCCTTAATCCTAGCATTTGGGAGGCAGAGATTCATCTGGATCTCTGTGAGTTCAAGGCCACACTGGGAACAGAGCCAGGTGTGGTGGCACATGCATTTAAACCCCAGCACTAGTTAACCATAGAGGTCTGGAGATCTATACAGACAGACAGGAAGTGATAGAGCTGGGCAGAGAGAGGAAGTGAGATGGCAGGGCACAGAAAGGATATAGGCGTGAGTGTACAGGAAGTAGCTCTCTCTGGCTGAGGATTTCCTAGCGGTAAGAACATGGCTGGCTTCTTTCTGCTTCTCTGATCTCTCAATTTTCACCCCAATATCTGGCTCTGGGTTTTCTTTTTAATTAATAGGATGGTTTAGCAATTCGTCTTACACACAATCTATTTTCTGTTGCCTTCTGATCAAAATGTAGCCAGCACCATGTCTGCCTACATGCCGCCATGCTTCCTGCCATGATGATAATGGACTGAAACTCTGAAATTGTAAGTGAGCCACCCCAGTTAAATGTTCTCCTTTATAAGAGTTGCCATGGTCATGATGTCTCTTCACAGCAATAGAGACCCTAACTAAGACAACTTGACTGCTCTGTGGCTTATTCCAAAGAGTGTAGCTTGGGATATTGAACCCCAGCTCAGTTTAGGGCATACCGTCAGTATTAAGCACTCAATCTACACCATGAGTATTCAATACAAGGTTTTAGAAATGAAGAGGAAACAAGTTGAGGGTTACCAGTACCCGTTACAGTCAGGTGGAGCTAATTATCAGCTGGGCATAACCCTGCGGTGATACACGTGGTCAGCATGCCTGAGGCTTTGGACCCCAACCCAGCACCTGTCAGCATCAAGACCTCTGACCTCAGCTACAATACACCAGGAGGAAGCTCAGGAATAGATTTCTAAAATTTAAATTGAAAAGAAAAATGCATAGATGATCCGGCTGTCTTTGCAATAAGACTGCAGTGAGGTCTGTATGCAGGACACGATGAAAGGCTGAATCCAGACAAGATGTATGTGCAGGGCTGAACCCCACCATGGCCTTCCCTGGTCCAGGCTCTGTGTGCTGTTGCCTCCCCATCTGCAGCCAGAACTCTTCCCAGAACTGTGCAGCAGTGACTGGGTCCCCAAGACCACCACACCCTCCCCAGCCTGGTTTCTGCTTTAGTCTGATACTCACTGTAGACTCCACTTTGACCACGTATTCATATATATATATATATATATATGTATATATATATATATATATACTTCTTATCATGACATCAACTTATTATAATGTAAAACAGGAAAGCAGAGAATTTAAACCCTGGCAATCCAGTTCCCACAGACACCCCCCCCCCCTTTTCTCACTGTTTTTCAGAGTGCATTTTACACAGCTGGAACAGGGCTTTGCATTAAATGCTTGTCTTCTTGTCTTTGGCTGGAGAGACAGCTCAGCAGCTAACCGTTCTCACAGAGACCTGGGGACAGTTCCCAGCACTCATGTTGGGCAGCTCACAAACACCTTTCACTCCAGCACCAGATGATCAGACACCCTCTCTGGCCCCCACAGGCACTGTATGCACACAGTGCAAAGCACGCAACACACACACACACACACACACACACACACACACGCACACGCACACGCACACACACACACACACACACACACAGATACATACATATAAAAAAGTTTAATGTTTTTCACTTAACATCTATCACCAGAATTTCCAATGCCATAAGAAAAATTACCCACCGCTGTAAACACCTCTTTGCAAGTATTATTTTGAACAGCATTGTAATACTCTGCCAGTTGTAAAAAGTGCTGAATAGGGGCTGGGGAGATGGTTCAGTGGGTAAGAATACTTGCCGTGTAAGCATGAAGATCTGAGTTCAAATCCCCAGCACCCACATAAAAGAGTTGGGCATGGCCATGTGTACCTGTAAGCACAGCATTGGGGGAGGGGGAGGGTGGAGACAGGTGGATCCTGAGTGCTTGCTGGCCAAACAGCCTCAGTTTCGACAAAGGAACCTGTCTTGGGACGATAAGGTAGAGAGTGAAGGCACTTGATGTCCTCTCTGGCCTCTGCATGTTCTGGAGACGTATGTGAGCATCACACACATGACTGGGGAATCCAGACGAGGATGAGACTCTTATGAAAATGCACTGGGAAAGAGAATAGATCTGGAGAGGATGAAATAGTAGTTGGCGAGAATGGGGGCCCAGCTGTGACAGAGGACACAGAGGTGCCACCTTCAAAGGACTGAAGGAAACATAGGCATGGACCTGAACCTGTCAATCAGTTAAATGTAATTATCAAAAATCATGATAGAATAAAGCCATTTTTAAAAAACATTGGTTGGTCATTATTAATAGAGTTTTTATAAGGTAAACTTCAGGGGAAAAAAATCCCAGAAATACGTGTGAGAGTTAAGAAGGAATGTTCATCCCGTAAAACTGCATGTGTGAAGTCTCAACAAATACTAGCTACGGAAATGACAACTATAATTTATGAGTTTAAAACAATAAGAACTAAGAAACATAAGCTATACATATATAGTTTATATTGAAGGTACATTTCTTGCATGTGTGTGAAGAAGGATCAGTGTCGACTGTAGATTTCAGGTCATGTGACTCCAGCTTATTGATATTTCTAGGTAACAAGCAACATCACAGAAGTAGAATGTTCTTCTATGGATGTACATTCCTACATCACAGAATTACTTCCACGTCAGGCTGGGAAATAAGACAGGGGGAAAATCATCTGAGTGTATTGTTAAGGAGAACAGAGCAGAATAAGAAAACTTTGGAAGGGCAGAACAGACAGGACACAGGAAATCCACCAGAAGACGGGTCTGCCAGGCTTGCAGCAAGAGTCAGCAGTGAACTCCCAGCTTGATGGGCTGGATTGCAAATCCCAGTCATGTGTTAATTACAAGAGCTGGGAGGTAGAACACACAGGAGAGAGGAGAGTTGAAGCAGATGTCACAATGTTAGAAAAACTAGATATTACAGTTACAACAGTTGGGGCTGGAGAGCTGGCCCAGAGGTTAAGGGCACTGGATGCTCTCCAGAGGACCCTGGTTTAGTTTCCAGTACCTACATGGTGGCTCACAACCATCTGTAACCCAGTTCTGGGGATCTGGTGCCCTCTTCTGTCCTCTATGGACTTCCGTGCACGTGCATGCATGCGCACGTACTCAACACACACACACAAATTAAAATGATAAAAACAAAAGCTCCTTTAAAAAGTAAAATGCTAGAAATGAATGAACACAGAACAGCAGGACAGACCTAACACGGTCAAAGAAAGGAAATGGGAAGAACAGAAATAATTCAGTTAAAAATAAAGTACCAACAAAGCCAGAATTTGATTCTTGGAAAAAGATATAAAATTAACCAGTTCCTGGAAGACTATGAGGTAAAACCTCAGTGGAGGAGCAGCCAACACACAATGTACAAATGCACACACACAATTGGCAGCGGTACGTGTGCAAGAGACACCGAAAACATCAGAGCCAAACCAGGGAAAGCTTACGACTGTCAACTTGAAGAGAATGTAAGATGCAACTCTATCCACAGAACAAGCGATTGAAGAGGAACCAAAGGCTGAGCGGCCTAGCAGCCATGAAACAACTTGGATCGTGATTTAAAATCTGCCTCCCAAGGAGTGTAGGCAAGTAAAACCTGCCGAGAACCGCACGGCTTCACCACACAGCTCTTTTTTCACATCTGGAAACCCGATTGCCCAAGCTGAGTACCCATAAGGAAAGGATCACTTTTAGAATTTATGCTGTTTTTGTAGGCAAATACTGATGAGGTTGAGGCAGGGGGATTTTGAATTTGAGGTCAGCCTGGGCTATACTTTTACCTGTGTGTGTATGTATGTACAGATCACACCTGTAATCTCAACATGTGGAGGCTGAGACAAGAGAATTGCTACAAGTTCTGGGCTAGCCTGGGTTACAGAGTGAGCCTCTCTCTTAAAATAAGAAAAATTTAGTTGGGTGGAGGTGTTGCACGTCTTTAATCCCAGCACTTGGGAGGTAGAGGCAGACAGATCTCTGTGAGTTTGAAGCCAACCTGGTCTACAAAGTGAGTTCCAGAACAGCCAGGGCGGTTATATAGAGAAACCCTGTCTCAAAAAACAAACAAAAAAGAGAGAGAGAAAAATTGAAAAGTAAAATAAAATTCAGGCTGGGTGTAAAAGAAGGTAAACTTCTGGTGTTTTCCTTCCTTATAAAACACGTTGCCCTCACCACGCCACCATCTATGGAATTTCCTGTGAACTTGAGTATTACTTTTTACTTTTAATTCCAAAAGTCATATGCAGGAGACCAAAGACTTCCTAAAACCTACAAAGATAGTCTGTCACTTATTGTGCTGAATAAGACTGCATTTCAGGGCTGGGTTTTCCTCCTCTCTCCCCAAACGAGGCAAAAGCAAGTGAACCAACAGAAGTGTGCCTAAAAGTGTTCTGTTCAGTGAACATCTCCAAAGAATACTGATTTTGACAATGAACCACGGTGTGAGCGCACAGACACACGGTCAGGTGACAGCGGCCACAGGGAGGTTTTCAGTGGTCAGTGACAATCGGCTTGCTGGCTCAGGGGAAGTCGGTGACATGACAGGATCTGACAGTAACGTAAGCTTTGTTTTTCTGTCGAGAGGGCAAAAGCAACAGGCGGACGTGCCTTCCGAACCTGTGGGGCATGGGCACTCAGTTAAGCATTACAGCGTCATCATTTTCAAAGCATCTGCGATTCTGCATCTTTGGACTGATGTTCAGCCAGCCCGTCGGCAACAAGTAAGCAAGACACAAGTTCTGAGAAGCTCGACTGTGCTCAGCCGAGCTGAGACTGCGCTACGAGTCTGTAAGCTCCCAAGGATCAGAGACCCCAGAAATGCTTGAGACCTCCCACACAGTTCTGGGGGGTCTTCTATCCTGATGCAGCACCCTGAGTGTGTACCCTCACAGACCCAGCCAACACCATCCTACCCTGTCTCCCTTCCCCCACTGAGAGCTGCCACACGAGGCCGCTTTGAGATCCAGGGTCACAATTCCCCTTCCATTCACCAGCTGAGCAGCCCTGGGCAGTCTCAAAACTTTTTCCTTATCCAAGTTTCCTCACATGTATAGTTGCTGTGAATGCCACATGAAATAACATCTGAGAAGAGACTGGCTCGGTGCTTGATACGGAACACAAAGTCAATAAACGGCACCCCTCCCTGGTATGACACGTTCTTATGAAAGCAGCCCTCTAGAACGCATTGCCCATCAGTCCCTGCCACCAGGCATTATATCAGCTGTTGCTGCGTTAGCCTTGCTCTTCTGGTCTTTCTGGGAATTACGATCTCTGGATATAGGCACTGCTATTATTACTGGAGGCCTGGAGGGTAGGAGCTTCATGCCTTCTAGGCTACACGAAGGCTTGGCTCCAACAGCAAAGAAAAGCTACCCGGCGCTTCTGAGCAGAAGGGTAAGAAGTCTTCCTCTCCAGAGCGCCTGGGTGACGGTGGAGAGGAGATGGATGGCACAGAGACAGGCAGAGAGGGGTGAGGTGGTCATTGGAGAAGCACACAACGGCCCGAGAGGGTGATGCTTGAATTAGAACAAAGGCTGCACAAGCAGCTTCTGAGGCTGCTCAGGGAGGTGGACCTAAGCAAAGATGGATGCTGGTGAAAGTCCCTGGAGATGATGGCAGACCGCATGCCCACACCCTCCATCTGCACTCTAGTGCTGGGTCAGGTCCACCTAAGCACACACCAGGCCTGTAGCAGAAACGAAGGCTCTGGCTCTCAGCCTCACCATGGGACACGTTGCTTTCAAATGGAATTCTGGGAGGTCTGAGAGCACAGTAGAAGGTCAAGGTTGGATCAGAGACCATCCCTTGCTGACTGTTGGGGACCAGTGAGAGAGAGGTGGGATCTTCCGTGGTTGTGGCTTGAATGTGAGATGTTCCCACAGGCTCATAGTTTTGAATACTAGATCCTCCAGCGGTCGGGACTGTTTGAGAAGAGACTGAACCGTTTAGGAGGTGGGACCTGGCTGAAGGAAGTGAGTCATAGCTTTGAGATTGTACACCCTTGTCCTACTTCCTGTCTCTTCTCTACTTCCTGTTCTGCCAAGATGTAAGGAATCCAAGCTGCATGTAGCCGCCACCATGAAGCTGCCTGCCCCATGACCCACCATGATGAACTGTATCCTCGAATAGTAAGCTGAAATAAACCTTTCTTTACTTCTCGGGTATTTAGTCACAGAAAGGAGAAAACTAATACAGTGGGGAAGAGCTGGTCCAGTCCAGGCTATGGGTGTTATAGAAAAGGTGCCCCAACAGGGGCACTTCTACCAAGAGCTAAAGGGCACCTGGGTATCAAGTAGCCCATGAGCCACCAGCATCTGCACCCCCAACAGCTTGCTAGAGACAAGATCCTGGGCCTCATTCAAGGTCCTGAATCCCAGTCTGTGTTTGAACCAGGTGCCCTGGGACCCTATGTGCACACTCGGATTCCAGGGCACAGCTTGGAGGAGATTCTCACTAAATGAAACGAAGTGTGGTCAGATCATGTGAGGGAGGGCAGGTGTTCTTGGGTCATGGCAGGGTGAGCATGCCCGTGCATGTGGCGGTAGGGTGGGCATGCGTATTGAGGATGCTGGCGTTTGTTCCATGTGGCAGCCACCCTGAGCCAGTGAGTCCCGGAAGTGACTCACAGTATTCCCTCCTCTCCCCTGCCAGTTGGGCTTTGTGTGGTTTTCTTTATATAGATTTTTGTGTCTAGATGAGGAAAGTCAGGGCCCAGGGTAATTATACACACCACCTCCTACCCTCATAATCCTGGCACTCGACGAACGTCAAAACAATAATAAAACAGCCAACAAGTCATGGGGGAAAATGAGGCTTTCCACAAGAAGCCCTGCCTCACCCCTGTGCTGGAGAGCCCCGTGCAGCGGGGAAGGAGAGAGGGAAGGACCTGTGTCTATGGGCTGCTCACCCTGTTCTCTTCTGCAAGTCTCTGCATAGCACTGGCCAGATCTAGAACTTTCTATTGCCCTAAACCCACGGTTCAGCCCTTTCCCCAGAAGCCAGCATATATCGTTCAGCTACTAAGAAATGCCCCCTATTGGACCCATAGTTATCTATTTAAAACAAAGTTATGGTTTGAGCTAACATTTGAACTAGGCTAATGGATGTGTGGGTAAGCTTTCTCAGACAGACATGTCAGCCCCGCTTCAAACTGAGATGATGAGCCTAGGTATAAAATTACCCAACATTTGGGGTAATTCTGAACAGTTTGACTTCATGTCATGCTACAGGAACCAATGTCCCTGGTTCTCTTAGATCCATGATTTTTGTGTAGAAACCAGCCAAAGAAATTTAATTGAAAGAGAAAGATAATTGCAAAAAGCACAGGATACTTTCATAAATAGATGTGAGAGTATATGTAGATGAATTTCTAAACCGTCTTATTAAATAAGAAACACAGAGCCAAATACAGACTTTAAGCCTAAGAGATCAGAGCAAGAGCAAACTTTTTTTTATTAACATACAAATAAAATCACATTTCAGCACAATTAAAATATCACCACAAGTATATTTTTTTTCCTAGGGCCTAAAACTAGGTTAGAACCCTGTTAATACCCGGCAAGGAGGCTCAGTGGCTGCAGGTTTAAAATGAGGCTAACTAAGAAGAGCTGAGCTGAGAAAATGTGGGGCCATGCTGGGGGGTGCCAGCTTGGGCAGGAGATCCTGAGACTGACCAGCAGCGGTCCCGTTGCTAAGCAGAGAGGATGGATGGCAGTCTGATGGGTGCTTCGTCATCTGCTAGGACCCCTTCATCTTGTCAGGCAAGCTCAGTGGGTGGAACAACGGCTTTTCAGTACCAACAGTGAGGGCTGGGGGGACAGCTCAGTCACTAAAGTGTTTGCCACACCAGCAAAAGGGCCTGATTGTGGATCCCTAGCACCCACATAAGCTAGGTGTGGCAATGCATGCACCTGTACTCCCTGGAAGTAGAGGTAGACAGGTCCCTGGAGCTCCCTGGCCAACCAGCCTAGCCAAAGCAGTGAGCTCCGGGTTCGGTGAGAAACCCTGTCTTAGAAAGTAAGGCGCAAAGTGATTAAGGAGGATGTCCAGTGTCGACATCTGGCTTCCACATGCACGCTAACACATGTGCAAATACATGTGCATGCACACACACAGACACCATAAGTGTAAGAGAAAAATCAGTGCGTATAAGCTTAGGGCTCGTCTACCCTTCTCTACTCTTACACAATCTAGGGTCCAAAGCTAGGGTGCCCCTCAATTTCAAGCTGGATCTTTCCACATCAAATAAAGCAATCAAGACAATCCCCTGCCCCCAGCCGTGACCACAGCCCAGTTTGATCCAGGCAATCCCTCACTGAGACTATCTCCCCTGATGGTTCTAGGTCATGTGACTAGAAAAAAAACCTGGCCACAGCAATGTGCTGGCCAGCCTCTCCATATCTCAGCATCTATTGAGTTTAGGCTATCAGTAGATCAGCAGGTCTAGGCAGCTCATACTGAGTTACAAATTTGAAGAGTGTAAGCAAGTTTATGACAGTGTTCCCCTTGTCCTTGGGCTTGGTTCTGTCGTGAAGCTGTCCTGCTGTCCCATCTGTAGCACTCATAGTGTGCTGGTTAGCTACAGTTAGGCTGACTCTAGTAGCATCTCACTTTTCTCTGAGCCTCTCTTCCTGGCTTTCAGACAGTCTTCTCCCTGGGTCAGGACCCGGTTATGCTTCCATGGGTGTTGATACCCTGATCTCCTCGAAGGATGCCAGACATCACCTCTCTAAGGTGCCCTATCCAAATACAGTCACATTCTGAGGTCTGGGGGCTAGGATTGCAGCACCTGGGGGGACACCAGACACTGTGTAGCTAACAGTAGCCTTCCTGTCCTGGGTGTGCACATGGGATGCCAGGAAAGCAGTCCTAACATCCAGAGAGGTGACTTGTGTGGAATCCAAAGGGGGCTTGGAGTCCACACAGTATCAGGCTGAGTCCTTCTTACCGCCTGTGGGTCTGCCGAGGATGCCTCTCTAGAGCATTCCCACTCAGAGGCGCTCACTGACCACATCATGAACAAGGGCATCTGTGTTGTTACTTTTTGGTTTTTAATATATGTTCCCCATTTTGAATGATGGTATGGAAGCCAGGCATGGTGGTACACACCTTTAATCTTCAGGAGGCAGAGGGCAGGTGCATCTCTGTGTTCAAAGCCAGTCTGGTCTGCAAAGCAAATTCCAGGATAGCCAGGGATACACAGAGGAAACCCTATCTAAAAAAAAAAAAAAAAAAAAAACCAACAATAAATAAATGAATAAACAAACAAACAAACAAATAACAAAATGATGGTATGAAGCTAAAGTTATTGAATATTTGATGTTCAGAAATTTTGGCTGAGGACTTCGATCATTAGTCCCCCAGTCTTCTTCAGGAGTCTCTAGCCATGGGCACCTATACAGTAGTAGGGGAGTCAAATGCATAGGCATTTCCAGGAATCAGGGTCTGACTTAATCCAGACCTTGGAGACTTGGTACATCATCAGGCCCCATGGGAGAGCAGGCCCAAAGGACTGGGACATATTTGGGATCTTCCCCAGCCTTGGTGCGCAGACTTGCAGAATGGCCATTTGTTCTATTGCATTGGACATTTTCAGGAAAGTTGGGATGGACCTGTGTGATCACCTAGCCTGTGGGGTGAGAGCTAAGTGGGGAGGTTCCACAGAGCTGAGCATCTTCCCAGGTAAGGTATCACATCAAAGATGAGGCCACACTCCAGACGGGTTGACTCTGTTCTCGTCATCTCTCTCCAGGCCCTCCTTGTCCCTTCAGAGAGTCCTGAGGGAGCCTGGTGGATGGGAATGGAAGAGGCACCTGCCGTGAGCGGAGCCCAGGCATGGGAGCCATGCCTGCACAGCCTTGATGCTGGAGAAGGTTCCAGCATTGGCTGCTGCAGGGAAATCAGCCACGGTGTACAGAGGCCTGCAGCATCATGATGCCTCTATGTAGGAAAACAGCATCACCATCCCTACACAGGGATCCCTGCACTCAGCTCCTGCGTGTGGGACCTGTGCCAGTCGACAGATTAGTATTCTATGGATCTCATCTCTGTTGTCCTCTAGCTCCGAACACCAGCTGTGAGACATCTAAGCCAGCTCATTCTCGATTTTATTAGTACTTAGCCACCCAAAAGGATCAAAGTCAACAGAAATTGTTTCACAAATTATCTTCAGAAGCCCCCGAGTTGTGAGGAAACTGTGTAAGCTGGTTGCTGATGAGTACATCAGAACACTAGAACAGAATTTTCCAGAAAGCCTTCTGAGATGGAAGGGGGCAGGGCTGGTTAACCGCAGACACACCCCTTTGCTTTTCCCTGCTGACGTCCAGGTTAGTGACCACAGTTCCCTGGGTCCCCACCAAGAGCCATGTTTTGCAGTAGAGGCTGCCTCCTCGTTGAACAGGTTCTAGGAAAATAGAACACTGACTTTATTTTACCTTCAACGTTCGACAGCCAACAACAGAAGCAATTTTCAGGCCCCTTGAATGGCTCAGAAATCAATTACGCCGTCATCTCTGATCACACTGCAGATACAAAGAAGCCAAGGGAAGCCGAGGGAGACAGCACCTCACCCAGTCGAAGGAAAGTTAAATGGAATTAGATTTCAGTCAACAGCTAGATTATAGTATCATGTTTCTGACAAGATTACAAAAAGCAGATTAATCCTCTCAGTGTACCTTAATTGTGGGAAAGGCTTCCACACCCGAAATCCAACAAAGGTAGATGACAGGGACCGTGAGGAGAAGATGGCTGAGTACTCTAACCCCAGATGGGGAGATCAGTGCTAGGGTTCAGGCACACCCCCAAAATCCTCTCATGAAAGGCCTACAGCAGCGTTTAGATGACCAGGGCTCCAAAGTCAGCCCAAATTTCAACAACTTTAGCTCCGTACCACCATTTTAAATTGAGGAAAATAAGTTAAAAATCAAAAAGTAACAACACAGATGCCCTTGTTCATGATGTGGTCAGTGAGCGCCTCTGAGTGGGAATGCTCTAGAGAGGCATCCTCGGCAAACCCACAGGCGGTAAGAAGGACTCAGCCTGATACTGTGTGGACTCCAAGCCCCCTTTGGATTCCACACAAGTCACCTCTCTGGGTGTTAGGACTGCTTTCCTGGCATCCCATGTGCACACCCAGGACAGGAAGGCTACTGTTAGCTACACAGTGTCTGGTGTCCCCCCAGGTGCTGCAATCCTAGCCCCCAGACCTCAGAATGTGACTGTATTTGGATAGGGCACCTTAGAGAGGTGATGTCTGGCATCCTTCGAGGAGATCAGGGTATCAACACCCATGGAAGCATAACCAGGTCCTGACCCAGGGAGAAGACTGTCTGAAAGCCAGGAAGGGAGGCTCAGAAGAAGCAGGGCTGCCCACACCGTGGTCTTCAGTTGTAGCCCCTAGGACTGAGGGGTAGAAGGTCTATTGCTGAACTCAGCGGATGCTGCAGCAGTGATGTCCCACGTGGACACAGCATGAAAGGACGCCTGTACCCAGGAGCCCAGGCAGTAGATGACTTCCCAAGGAACAAAGCCAGGGGCTCATGATGAGTCACTACAGGAAACCCCTGCCAGACCCCACCCCTGCCCTATAGCTCGGGCCTACCTGCAGCCGATTAAAATTCAGACAGCACAGGGACCCTGTCTCCTGCACCCAATGGTTGGGTAAGGGGCCCCAGAAGATGGCAGGACAAACAGATGTTACCACCTGAAGCTATTGTCCTTGACAAACAAGTTCCAATTGTGCCATTCCAGTATTGTGGGAAGGCAGGCTCCCAGATGCCCCGGGGCTGAGTCAGCCAGTCTGAGAGAGATTAAGCACATGCTCTGTGGACCCTTTCCATGGCTCTGATGGAGGTGACTGTGGGGTAGAAAGCCCTTCCTGGGGAGGTCCTTGCTGTATCACCTAGAACACACACAGTGACACACGCAGTGAATGAATGAATGAATGAAGCCTGGGTGAGTAGGATACCTCAAGGGAAGAAACTTCATTTACTCTTCTGAGAAATGAAGCTCCATCTACACCTCTACACACACCTGAAGGGTGACCACACATACAAACACACAGGAAAAGTGACCCCTCACACATACACAAAGTGACCCCCTACACATATGAAAAGTAACACACACACACACACACACACACACACACACACGTGACATTGTGCACACATACACGTAAAAAGTGACACAGGTACACAGGTTTGCTCACCCAGTATTTATGAAGCCACTGATATTTGCATAATCCCACACATTCCCTTTGGCAAATGACCCTGAGGGTCTATTTAGCTAGCTGTCAAATTCAGCGGAGGCCCCATGGGTGTCTTTAGTCCCCTGTCAATGACAATAGCTGGTGGCAGAGTGCAGTGCCCTGGCAGCCACAGGTCCCCCTGTGAGCACTCTCCACACCACATTCCTGGACCCTAGCTGACCCCAGACCAAGGACAGTTTCTGCAGTCAGCCTGTGACTCTGTGTCTTGTCCCTAAGCCTGAGGCCATAGAGAGGAAGGACCTGAGGTTGGCTAGACTGTCCTCTTGTAAAGCCCCTCCCTAGTGGGAGGAGTCTGTGTGCCTGCTTATGCTTCCTGCCTCCTTTTCTAGGAACAGAAGAGGGAACCCCAAATGTTCCCAGGTCTTCTGTCTCAGCCTGCGTTCTAGAACATTCCTCCTTCCTTGAGCTAGTCTCTGCTTCCCACTGGGTCTGTTCTCTGCTTCTTATCCAGGACCTGTGGACAGAGCAGGTGACCACAGATACTGTGGCTGGCCGCTCCTCCATGCCCGCTGTCCACAGGCTGCCAGCCCCTGCTGTACTGTTTGGCTATTGAAAGCACCTGTAAGATGAAGACGTGTGCAGGGGGTGTCCCCTCAGCAGCTCTGTGGCTCTCCTGATCTTTGTATGGATTTCAGACACACCAAAGCGGCAAGGAGATGCCACTGTAGAACTCCCAGGGGCCACACTTGGGTTCTGGCCCCTGGGCTGATGCTGGAACACATGCTGACTGCTTAGTGCCACAGTTCAACACCAGAGGAAACACCATAGGGTTTGCGGGGAGCTGGGGCCCTTCACAAAGCCATTGCCCTTTGAAAACTCCCGGGGCTGCTGAAGACCAGTAAAGATAAGACCCCCATTCACTCTTCTCTATCCTCCCAGCGTGGCACACAGACTGATACCCAAGAAGAGCTGCCACCCTCTGTGAGGACCTAGAAAAGGGTTGACAAGGGAAGGATGGAGAATTGAACTGTTAAATTCCTAGCCACAGCCTCAGCCCTCATGGCTGCTCCTCTAGCCCCTTTGTGAAGCTGACATGGATTTCTATCATGGAATCAGGGCTCCTGTGTGTGAGGCCCAGGCAGAGCCTAGAAGAGCAAGGAGAAAGGCAAGATGAGGTCCATGGCGGCCATCTTGACGTAGGGCGGTTGGTTGGCAAGCTCGCTCTGTGTTGGTGGTGAGGAGAAGGGAGGGGCGAACCCCGTTACTTAGGTGTGCAAGTGTTGGAATTTTATTTCCTCTTTGATGAAAAGTTTAAGATTTTCCTGCTGTCACAGAACAAAGGGAGCCGTGACTTCTGTTCCCCCGTTTGCACAGCTGACTTCATGTGCTTTTGACAGTTCCATTGCGCTTCCGACAGCTACGAGGTCCCCCAGGGGAAGTGAGTGGGGGGCTCATCACTGAGCCAGGCTAGCTCTTCCAGAACGTTACCCTTTATGGAACCTAAAGGATGTCTTTACATGAACGCTTTGTCTTGGGTTTAGGGGAAACGGCTATACAAATCGCTAACGTGATAATTCCCCTCATAGTAAAGCGAAATCGTCCTGTGAAAAACCCGCTTCAAAATGCAAGCTACGAAGAGGTGAGCCCTCCTGGAGGACCGTCGACCCTTTCTCCTCACTTCAGTGCTGGGGGTTGGACTCAGGGCCTTGTGCATGTGAGGCAAGTGCTCTATCCCTGAGAGCCACATCCCGGTGTATCCTTTAACACTGTTACCTACTGGTCCCCGGGAGATTCATGGAAGAGATACCTGTGCTCTGTGACCACACTGCCATCTGCCCTTCTCTCTGCAGCAGGCATTGGGTGCAGATGCTGAGCTACCCTGTAAGGGCCATGACAAAAAGACGAATACCTCCATCCTCACCAGGCTTGCAGTCCACGGGTGAACTGGCCTTCCGTGGGGAATCATAACAAACATTCACCGAGTGCGTCAGGAGGACTTCTAAGGAAAAGGGATCTGAGTCAATACCACCTCTCATGATCTGCAGCATCTTCTTCTACATCCCCTCCCCCCACCCCTGAGTCCTCGGTACACACAGGAGGAGAACCTGGTGCTGGGACCAAAGGCGTGCTTTTCCTGTGTGACTCCCTCTGCGCTTTCTCTGATGCAGGGCTCCCTCCAGAGTATGCATGGGTGGGGGCAAGGCCAGCTTCCAAGTCAGAAACAGGAGCTAACGTTCCAGAAGTCACAGACGAAAAGGTAAAGGGCCATCCCCAATACCCAAGCACTGTAAAGCTCAGAATAGTGTGCCTGCTGGGCTTATTGTGGGGGTGTAAATGAGTTGTACCCCACCCCTGTAGTCTTGGTTATTTGCAGACTTGGTTCCTGCATATGGCACTACCTGGAAAGGCTTAGACGGTATGGCCTTGTTGGAGGAAGGATGTCACTGCCAGCGAGCTGTGAGAGCCCATAGCTGCACCATTCCAGTTTCCTCTTTCTGCTTCATGCTTGCAGCTCAAAACGTGGGACCCTCAGCTTCCTGCTCCTGCTGCCATGGCCTTCCCGTCCCCACCCGCATCGCGGACTCTCACCCTTTATAATCATGAGCCCAAATAAACTCTCCCTTCTATAAATTGCTTCGCTCATAGTGTTTTATCACAGCAACAGAAAAGCAAATAATATTTTTTATCATGGGCATGTATAACCAGAGACCAAACTCACAGTTAAAGCCAAAGACCCAGCTCTCCCTAAGGAAGACAGGACTGCCAGCCATGGGGTCTGAACTCACAGGTCTGCACTGTCTTGTTGCAAGCTAACTATTAAAACAAGCCACATCCGACTTGGTCTGTTTCAGAAACATGAAGAAATCAGATATACCACCTCCACCTCCACTAAAGGAACTTGTCCCTGTATGAGCTGTTTCAACAGAAATTTGTGCTCCCTCCTGACCTCTCCATGTAAACACATAATGCCGTCCACAGGTTGGATTCCAAGCATCGTGGTTCAAGATTGTCTCCATAAAGCCACAATTCAAGCTCTCTGGACCACAGAACTGCTGTGATTTCCACATGGGCACAAAGGCAGCAGCTTGCTGCCATATGCTGTTTAGTAAATGTCTGTACATGATTCCAAACAAAACAGCATGCCAAGCTGGCCGTGTGAGCAGGCATGCACGCTGCTCATCTTAACTCAGTGCATCCCACTTCCCAGAGAGCTACTGAGGAGACAACCTCACCAGAGAGATGCTGTGGCGGACAACCACACCTCATGAATGTCTGAGGGTCACAGGCCTTTGGAAACAGGACTGGACTTCACCAGTCCAATTCATAATTTGCAGTCAAAAGGTAATTCATGTGCCAGGACAGTGCCCTTGCACAGAGACAGATGGCATTTGTGCTAAGATTATTACCACTGAGCTGGAAAACGGGGTCCTGACCAAGTGGCATTTTTACCACCTAAAGCATAAAAAGATCAGAGTTGAAGAAAAATCCCAGCTCCCACCCCCAGGTGTCCTATAGTGAGTAACCCAGGGGCAGACGTGTGGGGTGTTCTCCCTGACCACTGGCGGGTTCAGAGGCCAGACTCCCTCCCACCTCCTCACAGACAGTATCATCGGAATCTTGTCAGCCACACAATACCCTTATCTTGCTCCTTTTCAAGTCACCGGATTACCTGGAGAAAACAGACACAGAGAAAAGAGCACGTCCTTGCAGAGGCAGGAAAGTCAAGCTTGCTCCCGGACCTCCTCAGCCCCGCTCCCGGAGTCTGGAGGAAATCTGCTTCTCCGAGAGCTGTGGCCGCTTCCTCAGGACTCAGCGCTCCCACAGGGCTGGTCCTGTTGCCGCAGTGTACAGGCGCTGGACAGTTGGTCTGTGTCGGCGGTTGTGGCCCTCTGCAGAGGGACCTCGACTAGAGATAATCAGGGAAACCCCAGCGACGCACCGAGGGAGCTCTGGTGGCCTTGTCACTTGTCCAGCCCCACCGTGTGACAGAATAAAGGCGGGTGGGCTGAAGGGCATGAGGAGGGGAGCCCCATAATCACAGAGGCGAGGCAAGGACCCCGTGAAGAGCCCATCACGTATCGGTGAAGGAAGCCACTGATTCCTGTTAACACCCACACTGCTCCCCCATGGGGCCGTGGGCTTAGCCGATGCTACAAGTGTGACCCTCCTGCCTTGGGTGACATTCAAGCCCCCGCACATCAAGTGA
>CABHPQ010173642.1:40290-52832 GCA_902168405.1 Peromyscus aztecus | reverse complement strand
GTAGGATAAAGACAAATCTCCAGCCCCTCCTGTCTGCTTGCCCGATACATGGATTCAGAATGCAGACTGAAATACCGCATCACCAATTACTCATGAGACACTAGGGACGTCTGGATTATCAGGCCCCCGGGGCTATGGGCTTTCATTTTGAAATTCCCCTAACTGGAACACGGAGTGGTGATGGCTTTTAGAGCAAGGGTCAAGGACTTTGCAAACAAAGCAGCTGATGCAGCTGGGCATGCGGCTTGTGGCAGAGCACAAAGCCCGGCTCCACCAGGGGAAGGGGTTGATCCATTAAGGGAGCAATACCAGACCAGGCCAGGACACCGGTACCCCGGCTCTTTTGTGGAGGATGAGACAGAAGAAGTCATCGCACCAGGATGCCCTATCACCACACAGTACAGTCTTGGGGCAGATCCTCTGTCTTCCACACAACTTCACAGCCCTGCAGCTGACCAGTCTCCCCCCCCCCTCCTTTCCTTCTCTCCTTCCTTTTCCTTTCTTCCAACTAGTGGTATATTTGCTGTATAAAATAATACGTTTTGTTGAGCCTTTCTCATATATGTTTATCCTCTTCTTTCATCATTTCTAACACCGATACCTTCTCCTGCTCCACATCCTATTACCCACTTCCTTTTCCAATAGTCCACCTTCTGCCTTCAAGTCAGGTGGCTGAGTGGGTGAGTGGGTGAGTGATAGGTAGATGGATGGATGGATAGTTGAGATATATGTAAACACGTGTTTGATCTCTATTCTACATATGAAAGAAAACAATACCTTTTCTAAAATGTAGACCTAAATAGGTCTAGCTTATTTCACTTAACATGATAATCCTTCGTTCTATCCATTTCCTGCAAATGACATAACTTCATTCATCAGGTCACCCTTTCTCTAGCTCCAGAGCCGTGCCTGCCTCTAGCTAACAACTATTCCATCCATTGCTCTCGGGCTTCCAACTCACCCCAAACTCTTGTTAGTTACTCCCTACTGTCCTCTCCCTCTCCCTGACTCAGAGAACATAAGTGTCTCCAGCCCAAAGACACCCAGAGGTCTTCTAGTCACAAATGCCTAAAGAGTCTCTTGCCCTGCATAAGCAACAACTTCACCTCTCTGCCCTGGTGGTACACTCCATGCCCTTGTCCACAGGTTACGAAGGGGGCAGCTTGACGAAGATCCTGAAGGAAATTGAACAGAGCCCCTTGGTGATGCTGGACCGTTGGTGTCTAGAAGTCATCCCCAGGGAAGAGATGGAGAATGGAGACCAGGTCCCATACAACATCATGAACAACTACTTCTCCATTGGTGTGGTAAGTTGGTCATTGATTGCTTTTTCTGAATGACCAGAAAGTGTCTATTGACCCTCTGGGCCCCTACGCCTTACCCGTTCTGTTTGTCCCCAGCCCTGACTTGAGTCTGAGCATCCTCAAATCTGACATGGCTGTGGCCACCCTGATCATAGCCGTTCTACCCCTTGACTGTAGAAGAAATTCTTACCCCTAGACTTTTAACTAACAGAAGAAAAGACTGGAATTTTTCTTAAAAATGTATCCATCCTTCAGATAATATGAAACAATTAAAGGAAACAAATACCAAGAATTAAGGCCAGGAAGAATCCCTTGTGGGAGTGTGAGGATTTGAGAATTCTGATCTGAGGAATGACCACAGGCATCCACCGGGCTTGGTAGACAACACTCAGACTCCGTTCCTCCTGCTCACACCCCTCCTCCCAGCCCTACCACACACACTCAAAGTGCTTCATACACCCGTAGGAGGGTTCTCCCTCCCGTCCTCAGGCTGTGTGCTCTGTACTGTTTTGGACACTCCTTATACCTATTATACCAAAGACTTAGGGCTCCTCCCAGCACCCTCGACCCATCTCCAGTCAGCCTTCAGTCTGAGCATCCTTCCTTTCTGCCTCCTGGTCTTTGGGATTGTTTTGGCCAATGTCATGTGCACATGAGACCCTCCAGGCCATCGTCTGGTGCCAGATACCTACGCTTGTTTTTTCTTGTGCTTCTTTTGAGACTGTTGGTGATAATGGGGGTGGAGATGGAGATGGAGCCTAATAGACAGCTCAAGGGGATATCAGGTTTAAGGAAGAAGTTTTGCTTTTTAGTAAGGCTAAAACAACGGGAGAGAAAGGGACTAAAAAATAACCATAGCTCACGTTTACAAAAGGAGTGAAGTGTTCCCACATTTGCGGTGGTTTTCTGTGTTGTTGGTCTCTGTTCTTCTGATGCATGGTAGAAGACTGTTTCTCCCGTTTTCTGAGTGAAGAAACAGGCTCCAATGAAGGCATTTGCCTTCATCTTCTCACTCCTACTCCAGCACCCTTTGCTATGACTGAAGCTGGCAAGGCATTGTGGGTCCAGGGTAAGACGTTGTGAGTGTGGAGGTGATGCACTGGAGTTCCTACATCTTAACTGGATTATCATGCCTCCCCCCAACCCCCAAATTCCCCACTTCTGGTACAGGGACACTTTCCCAGGTCCTCTTTCAGGCCATCTTCAGGGAAGGTACAGTCTCTCTCTCTCTCTCTCTCTCTCTCTCTCTCTCTCTCTCTCTCTCTCTCTCACACACACACACACACACACACACACACACACACACACACCTTTCTTATACTCAGATCCCTCTCCTTCTCTGCCCAGATATCTTCAGCTCCAGACAGGTGGGTGCCCTTGCCTCTGCCAGGCTCCCAGAGTATGGGCATCCCAGCATCAACCTTACCAAACCTCACATCTCTTCCCTGCCATAATCATCATGCAACTTGCCGTGTTGATTGAGTACCTGTGGTGCACCCAGCCTGATTCTCCTACTGCCGGATTATCCTGTTGCCCGATGTGGTTGTTGCATTTGTATGAGTCCAAGCCAGTGTGTAGTGGAGCTAGGGGTCAGCATACAGTGCTCTTGAGCCCTCTTAGCTGCAGCCTCTGCACAGCCCCCTCCATCTTCACACAGCTACAAGCAACAGGAGTGAGGGAAGGTCTCCAAATCCAGTGGGAGAGGGCTCTGCAGCACCCATCTTTAAAGGGAAATTCCGCCCTGCACCAGAGTCTGACTTGTAATTTGACTCCGTGACTCTCAGCGAGGTCTGTGATTCTGCATTTTTAACGAGCCCCTGGAAGCATTCTGATGCTGATGTTCCTGACTAAGGCCTCAGAGGGGGAGACAGAACAGAGCAGAATGTACAAAGGAAGTGGGTCTGGCACAGAGACATTAGAATTGAAGTAATGAAAGAGAGGGACATGAGAAAAGAGAGGACGCTAGCACCGTGAAAGCAGTCAGCCAGAACTGATTGCTGAGCAGCGGGATGGGCTAGGCTGCCCTGGAGCTTCCGGTTGGCAAATTACAAGCATGGCTACCTTCAGAACCTTCAACACACCTTCCCTCTCTTAACCCAGCTCTGGCTGAGAGGAACACAGTTCCCAGTGCCTGTCTGTCTCCACACAGTTGTCCTGTAGACAGCCTCCCCTCAACTAGATACCCAGGCCATAAATGTAAGAGCCAAGAATCATGCATTCTTTCAGGAGGAAGTCGTGAAGGAGGGAGGGAACCAAGGAGAGAAGGGGGTAGGAAGGAAAGAGGCTAATTGCCCTCCAAGGAAGCACAAACAGAAAACCATCACCCTCAGTGGCCAACATGTTTACCCACCTGCCCTAGGCTGGCCTACAATATTCCGAGGATATCGTCTTCATAGTTCTTTTCATGTACCTTTCGTTTGTGCATATTTATTGCCATATTGTAGATGAGCAAGGAGATGGGACTTTTTATCTCATTGGTGCGCCCTTAGCTTTCTCGAGAGAATGTTTGCAGGGCATGTGTTCTCGATCTTTAAAAGCTGGGAGGTAAAAATCCTGAGAAAATAAGTACCTAACGCGAAACCCTGGCAAGAGCCTGGGCCTGACATTTGCAGAAGGTCTTGCTTCCTATTTGACTTCCCAAACTTTGTGAGAGAAGTAGGTGTGTAAACCAAGCAGGTTCTACCTCCTATGATGCTTAAATATATAGGCAGACTCCCCTGGCGAAGAGACGCCTGCAGTGTCTGCCTCGCACAAGGGCTTGCCATGCCCACTGAACACATGGCTGCTGCCTTGCGACTATAAAGATGACGGCCATGGTGCCCCGGGTACAAACAGAACTCATTTACTAGACAGAGGGTTGAGTAAGACAGACTCTCCTGGCCTGCCTGGGAGTCACTGGGGCTCGGTGCTGCCGTATACCCACGCAGGAGCCCAAGCCAATTCAGTCATTTGGTTTTATCACCCTCCTATCTGCAGACGTCCCCCCCGGGAAGAGGTCTTCAACAGAGTCATCCAGGACATCACTTCCTCTGACTTCTTTGGCTTCTTCCTCCCCGCTCTCTGTTTTTTGGAACAGCGGAAAGGTCAGGATGGCCAGGTGTCGGTGACAGGAAGTTAGGGACTAGGAAGTGATTCCTGGAGCTTGTGTAACTCGGAACTCCTCACAGGCTCTGCTTTCAGTGAGTCTTACCAGAGTGGGAAGCAGCTAATCCCTCGACTCAGTGAAACCTATTTTGGATGCCAGAGGGCCGCCAGCCCACACGCCATTCTCCACCTTATCGATTATTATTAGCGTTCCCTTGCCTTCTGTTCCACAGTGGCAAGCTTCCTATCCACTAGGGAAGGTATCAACAAGGCAGATACATGCAAACTTGGATTCTCTCAGCACTGAGTTCTAATCTGTCATTGTGGGACTCACTGAGATATGACTTGGATAAACCAGCCACATCTTTTCCACTCCCCAATCTGTCATAAATTTTAAAAACAATCCAAATTTCAAATAATCTGCCCTGTGGTTTTTCCTGTCTCTGTTTCCAGAAGTTGCTAGTGTGACTTAGTCCTGCACTGTCCAGGTCGGCAAGCGTAGGCCGCATGTGGTTACTGTGTGCCCGAAATGCCTTGCCTAATTTAAGGTGTGTGTAAATGTTAAAAAACAAAACAAAAAAACCCCACACATTTCAAAAATGAGATCTAATGAAAAAATTTAAATATATCAATAATTTTTATATTTATTATATATAGAAATTATAAAATTTGGAGTATATTGGATTAATTAAAACATTCATAAATTAATTTCATCTGTTTCTTTTTACTTTTTTGTGTGGCTTCTAGAAACTTCTAAGTTACAAACATGCTATATTTCTACTACACAGCACTGGCCTAGACATTCCAATATCTCAGAGTCCAAATGATACCAATTTATGTTTGAGAGAGAGCCAAAACCCTCCATCTAACCAGGCGTTTGAGGTTTTGGCTGTAGAAAAATAGCCCTTGTCCATATTTCATCTCCCCTTCAGCCCACGCCCCATAGAACACTCACTGACTGGAGGCTATCAGAAATACCATTGCTTCCACTGGCCTGCAATACCCATCCCTCTCTCTAGAATGGAAGTGTGATTTTGCTGTAATCATCATCAAGAAAGTATCTGAACCCATAAAATGAATATGCTATGGTCAGTGCTCAGCACAGAGCCTCTCAATGGAGTAAAAACAAGCTTTGATTTTTTTCTATCCCCTAGGAGACAAACATGGTCAGAGTCTTTACACTGTTTTTCCAAGACAGCTTAGCTCTCCCTTGCTGATTCATATATTTGTCAAGAGATTACACTGTCAGATTAGGAGTCACATGCTGAGCTAACAACATTGTAAATGTTGGCTTTTGGAATAAGAAGCCACACAAAACTTAGTAATGGAAAAACCAAGGGTGATGTGCTGTGGGGGTATTTGTACACTGGGTGAAGATGTATTGCTATGATTCATTTCATAAAGAGCTAAGAGGCCAATAGCTAGGCAGGAGGCTTAGACGGGACGTCCAGGCACAGAGAGAAAGTAGGAGGAGATAATCGAGGCACAGAGGAGATGCCAATGAGACACAGGAGGGAGTCGGACATACAGAATGAAAGAAAGGAAAAAAAAACCCACATGGAAAACCATAGATTAATAGAAATGGGTTAATTTAAGTTGTAAGAGCTACTTAAGAACAAGTCTAAGCTATAGGTTGAGCTTTCATAATTAATAAGAAGTTTCCATGTCATTATTTGAGAGGTGGCTGGACAGAGAAAGACTTGTTTCAGTGATAAAAGCAGAGAGACGATTATCCGCAAATATCCTGGGAATTAAACCCAGGAGTCAGTCCCAGCTTTATTGGGGGTAATAGCAGTGGTGTACTGTAAATGGACATTTTCTGTCCCAGCTACCTGTTCCCAAACTCGGCAGCTGCTTCCCAAATTACCACACAGAGGCTTACATTAATTATAAATGCTCGGCCAATAGTTTAGGCTTACTACTAACTAGCTCTTACACTTAAATTAATCCATAATTCTTATCTATGTTTAAACACGTGACTTGGCACCTTTTCTCGGTATGGCATTCTCATCTTTCTTCTCCAAGTTTGCTGGCAACTCCCTGACTGTGTCCTTCCTCTTCCCAGAATTCTCCTAGTCTGGCTCTCAAGCTCAAGCTCTTCCCGACCAGCTATCAGCCAACCAGCTTTTTATTAGTACATGAGAGTAATATATATTCATAGTGTAGAAAAGGATTCTTCCACAGCAGTGTACAAATCATGCCACACAAGATATGGATGTTTGCTTTGGGTTGTTTGTTTGTTTGTTTGGGGGTTGTTTTGTTTCTGACAAAAGAAAATCCATCCTTCAAAGGAACACAGATGGAATGCTTACTGGAATTCTAGAAAATCATTTGATAAATGTCACATGTATCTTGTCAGGAATGTTCACAGAAACTTGCTGAAAGACAGACAGGGAGGTGGGCATGCTCTGGGCTAGGAAGAGCTGCTGCCCAGAGAAGCTGAGTAGGCTGTGTGGGTCCAGAGGTGGGAGGGGCCCTCCCTGAGTCTTGACCCCTTCCACCATGTGTCCACAAGGTGACTCTACCCAGACCTTCAGCTCTTGATGAGTCTGAAAACTACAAGAATAAATCAATAGCAAAAATTTAACCATTAAACTCTTGAGGAATGTTTACCAACCACAAAGTAAGCCTAGACCTGCCCTCCCAGATTTCACACGGTGGCTGTTGGCTGGGGTCACTCTTATCTCTAGTGAAAACTTCATCACATATAGTATATACCCCAAAAGCTTCTTCAGTGAATGGCACTTGTCTCTCCTGATGCTAAAAACAAGGTAAAAGTCAGCACAGGAAACTGCTCTGTTGTAGTTTCCTTATCAAGAGATGGGATATGCCCAGCATGGTGCCACACACCTTTAATCCCAGTGCAAGGGAGACAGAGGCAGGAGGATATCTCCGAGTTTGAGTTCAACAGGGTCTACATAGTGAGTTCAAAGCCAGCCAGAATCATATGGTAAGAGCCTGTCTCAGAGAGAAAGAAAAGGGGGAAGGAAGGAAGCAAGGAAGGGAGGGAGGGAAAGAGAAGGGAGGATTGAGGGAGAGAGAGAAGGAAGGAGAGAGGGAGGGAGGGAAGAAAAGAAAGAGAATATACATTAGCTAAAAATCTGCTCCATGGAATTTTAAGAACCTTTCAGACACATAGTCTAGTAGATGTATTTTAAGGTTTTTGTTGGTTGATTGGTTTGGTTTATTGAGATATAGTCCCACCTTGTAGTCCAGGCTAGCCTTGATCCTCCTGCCCCAGTCTCCCACATACTCAGCCTACAGGCATGTACCATTATGCCCAGAGATTTCTGTGTTTCACTGTTGCTGTTGAGCAAATCTAAATCAGCTCATTGTTTCTGGGACGTACCCTCTCCAACCCAGTCAGCCAATTTATTTCCAGGGTTCAGTATCTGCCCCCACAGTGTTAGATGGGGACTGGGTGATAAGGGGACAGTACACACTCTTCTGTTGGAAAGTAGGCTCTGTAAGAAGTGCAGAAGGCTAGGTTTGAAGGAGAATTGAGTTCAGCGTTGGATCCTGTTCTGGACTACAGATCATGGAGCCCCCAGCATCTAAACCCTCATCACAAGCATGAGCACTCACAGGATGGTTGTGACGAGAGTGTGAGATGCAGAGACTCGGGGCTGAGAGGTTCCAAAGTGAAGATGAGACACCCAGAAATGTAGTATCATGAGAGCCTCATGGTGAGTTCTGAGGTGGCCAAGAGAGCAGCCAAAGGGGGAGGTAGGACAACGAAGTGTAAGGAAGGGATCGGAGATTCCTGCAGGCTTCGGAAGCAGTCCTGTGGACAGAATAATCAATAAGCAGAAGCTACTAAGCTTAATACACTTTTATTGTCAGCGAAACTTGAGACACAGACAACAAAGGGTTAATACATAATGGCCTCTACCAGCATCATCTTGGGGTTTGACAGGCACTATGTTATGTAAGATGTTATCGTTGCTGGAAGCTGGGTGAATGGGACACGAGAAATGTGCTATTTTTGTAACTTCTCATGAGTCAAAAATATTCCCTCTTTTATGCGCCACCACCGTCCCCACAGGCTTCTGGCTTCACCTGAGCAGAGACCCTCACTGTCCTGGGAGGGAAGAGTGGCTCTTCCTTCCCTCTAGAGCCTGCTCTTGCCTCAGTCTCCAAAGAGCTAGGGTCTCAGGCTGAACTGCTGTTCGCAGGGCCTGAGATACAGAGATAATTGTCAGGACCCCCGAGGCAACCAACCAAGCTAAGCTCCTAAGAGGACTGAGTGCTGGCACTGGCTTACCCCTGGATGTGATGCTGAGCCGCTGTGACTTGGAGTCTCCGGAATTTGGGCATTCCAGGGGCACTTAAGTGTCCCTTCCCACCACAGCTCATGGCCACAACCATTAACCAGGCTTCTCTGCCTTCTTTTCTTTTGTTTCCAGGATGCTTCCATTGCGCACAGATTCCACATGATGAGAGAGAAACATCCTGAAAAATTCAACAGCAGGTAAGCGAGCATGCGAGCTGCTGCGGTGGCACCCCGCCCGCCAGGCGCTGCCAGCCAGTGCGGCCTCCCACCTGCTACCACGGAAATGTCCTTGGCCTGGGTCGCCCGGGGACTTAGCTTTGCTGCCACGTTGCCGGAAGGAGGGTTTCCATTTCTAAGAAGAAAAAAAAAAATGTCAGAAACCTGCCGCAGCCTGGTTGCCGGTCCCCTTCCGTAAGAACTGAGCAGAGGGAGGCGTCTGGGGACGGCATGGGTGGCAAGCGGCCTGCCCTTGGCCACCTGGAACCCTTCCAGAGACTCAGAGGTTTCCCCTAAAAGCCCAGCTTCCCGGGCTTGGGGAGAGAAGGGCTCTGCTGGGGTCTCAGATCCGGGGAGGTGCCAGCCTCCCTCGGACAGCAGAGGGCAGCAGCGAGGCCCCTGCGATGGCAGGAACCCCGGAGGGCACCGGGTGGCCTCGCATGGGAGCCCGCATGCCTGGAGATTGGGTTTAAACATGAAAGAAAGGAGAAAACCAGATCAGTTGCAAGCTAACCCAAACCTGTCTTGCAAAGTGAGTGGAACTGACCAGAACCGAGATGTGACTGGCGTACAATCACGGTGGAGTTGTCCTCTTTTTTCATCTCGCTCTCTTTTTGGCAAAGCCCCATCCAACTCTGCCCTCTGTTGTACTATTTCAAGATCATCATTGGATTCCACGCCTAGCCTCAGGCATATGGAGAACAGTGGGGTAATAATGTGGACCTGATCTTTGAACGTAAAGGGGTGGTCATGTATTTAGCCCACAGAATTCTCCTCAAAGCAGAAGTTAGAGTGTTATTTGAGGACATTCACTTACAGCCCGGGAGCTTACCCAGGGAGAGGCTGGACACAGTGAAGTAATGTCAAAGCAGGAATCAGACCGCAGCTGAACTGCTTTAGGGCTGGCTGCATTCCGTCTCACTCAGTGGGCCCACAACTCACTACAAACACGTGCTGCCAGCCTCTGATACTGTAGTCACAACTGACATGCCATCCCTTCCCTCGGCCTTCATCACTCCTGTACAAGTACACAATCACCATTCTTAAACCGCTGTACATATCTTATCACACCTTTTACATTTAAGAGTCCTATTTACACTGGAAAAGTTGGGAAAACTTTAGGATTTTTTTTTTTTAAGTCAAGTATCAATCTATTAACAAGAGGAAAATATGGAAGGCACAAAACCCAAGTTCTGTTTTGCCCATCGCTTTGTGGTCGTTGACACTATGGTTAAAACTGATAAGACCCGGCCCGGGTTGAGCTTGCGTTCTGAGCATGCGTGTAGCGTAGGCTCAGGTGGAAGGAGCTGGTGTAGGGGCCAGGGGAACCTTTCTCTTCCTCAGCGAGGCTGCGAATTCCCCAGAGTGCAGACTTCCTCACACTAGGTCAGTTTATATGGCAGTTTTGAAGCCTTTCTTGTTACTTCAAGTCTTTTCCCGAGGTGGCCTTGCACTCCACTGCTGGGTCGGACAGGATGTAGGTGGTGGGTGGTCTTTTTGAGAATAACTGCTTTGGGCTATTTTTCATTGTGTTCTAATTGGGGATCTGGTCATACAGGGCAAAACTTCTGTTTCAGCTCGTTTCTTCCTTGGTGTTCTAAGATGTTATGTGTCTACATCTCCACATTCGCCTCTGTGTCTGGGTGGGCACGTTGTCATTGTTACTGACCCTCCCAGCCAGGAGCAGAGTCCTCTTGGTGCCTGACAAGCCCTTCCATGTAGAAGTGGTGCTCATAAGGGAACAGAGCTCATAAGGGTCCTGATGACCCACGTAGGCTGGGTGGAGGTGTGCCGTGGCCATTTCAGGAGAGGACTCTTGATTTGGACCTATTGGCAGGAGACTGCCTCTTTCCCACACAAATAGTCTAAATTTCATCCTCGTCCTCTGTTCCTCCTCTCCAGAAAGAATCAAGCCCATCCTCTCTCTTCTCCCAGAAGGGCAGATACTTGTCCCAGCAGAATAGCAGCCTCAAGATAGGTTTTTGAAAAACACTCCTGTCCATCCTACAGACTTTCAGGGTCTTCTTTACACAAATAACTCATGTGTATATGTCTGGAAAGATATCCTACGACTGTGAAATCCATAGGTTCTACCCATCCATCCATCCATCCATCCATCCTTTCTTTCACTCACTCACTTCCTCAGCAACATCTTTTGAAAATATACTGCAGACCACACACCATTCTATAGGGGTTTGGGATAGATGGCCCGTCATTCACTGCCGCCTGCTGGAAACAGTCTGGGAACCAGTGTGTGAGAAGTGATGTGAGTAGAGGGGACCCAAGCAAGAGCGGGGAGCTGGGCAGGGAGAGTGTGTTGTTGTTGTTGTTGTTGTTGTTGTTGCTGCTGTTTTTGGGGTTTTGTTTTTTTTTTGGTTTTTCAAGACAGGGTTTCTCTGTGTAGCTTTGTGTCACCACCGCCCGGAAGGGAGAATGTTCTCTAACGACAGGGATGTCCTGCCCAAGTTATAGAAATCAAGAATATATTTTAAACTTGATTTAAAAAAAAAAAAAACAAAAACAAAAACAGAAGGGGCCATCCCCAGAGTAGGAACGAGAAGCATTGGAAGATGAAGCGTGAGAGCACAGTGTCCTGGGGAAGAAGCAGCCCTCCCCTCGTGCAGCTGTAGCATGGTCTCTTGCCATGGAAAGGAAGGTGTCTCCATCGTTTTAGAGAACAAGGAAGCAGAAGACAAAGTTTCTCCCTATTCCCAAAGTTGAGACTGAACAGAGAGCGTCAGAAAAACCACATTATTAAGTCCAATTAGAATGACAGATCTGTGTGTGTGTGGCAGGGGGTGGATCATAGCATGCACCTGGAGTGTCAAGTATGGAGGAATTCGTCACGACCTGCAGAATTTTTTCCCTTCTCACTCCCCAAATCCCATTTACAGGGCAGCTCCTAGATTTGGTGGAGTTCAAGCCTCGTGGTTCACCTGGTAGAGATGACAGGCATATGGATTTGAATTTACGTCTGTGTGCTTGCTTGAGTAGTGAAGTTGTTCAGAGGGAGCCCCTGTTTTCCAAAGCCACCAGCCATTTCCTCTGGAGAACTTCGGGTCTTCCATCTCTCTTGCTTGCCTGTCTTGTCTCCAAAACACCCAGGAGTATTCAATTTGTCCACTGAGAGGCAGGCAAGCAGCCATTTTCTCTAGGCTTCCGTATTTAGCATTCGAGATAGTTTTAAAGAGGCAGGTGGCTGTTGCCATGGTTACCTCCATTACACCAACAGCTAAACTTAGGAAGGGCCACAAGGGATAGGAAAAAAGCCTGGTACCCAGGATTTGAAAATGTAAACGATATTATCAAACAAAGCTTCATTTTACTGGGCTGAACTTAAGTTCTTCAAAGAGCGGTTGCTGCTTGGCTGCAAGCCTTTAGCATTAATGCCTAAGACTGGCCCCTCAGGGATAGATAACCTTGAGGCTAAATATAGGGAGTTGTAATTGGTCTGTTGGTTTTGTTTTGTTTTCAACAACAGAGGGATAGTCAGGGCTGGACTTGCCCAGGAAACCTGAACTTTCACATTGCTAGTCTGCTTGGGGGCTATTCTAGTAATTCAAGGCTCCAAAGGCTTCGGGGGTTCGGAGACATTTTGAAATTGTACCAAAAATACTCGTGTGTGTGTGTGTGTGTGTGTGTGTGTGTGTGTGTGTGTGTGTGTG
>CABHPQ010173642.1:3530-40280 GCA_902168405.1 Peromyscus aztecus | reverse complement strand
GTGTGTGTGTGTGTGTGTGTGTGTGTGTGTGTGTGTGTGTGTGTGTGTGTATGAATCCTAAGAGACATCAAATTATGACTCAATTGTTGAGGTTTCTTAATTCTTCCCCCAGTGATCTCTCTATACTAGTTGTTGCCAGGGAAAATGGTAGTTTTATGAAACCAGTGTTCTCTCCAGTGGGATAACTTTGTTAATGGAACACAAACCAGACCCAAGGAGGTGGTGGTGTGAGCTATCTCAGTCAAGCTAGGCCCCTCCTACCACCTGGTTATTGGTGTGTTTATTATTTGTTCCTGATTTAGCAATGTTAGGAAAATTATTGTCACACTGTCCGCATAAAGGACACAGAGTTTTAGCTCTATTGAAATTCTAATATGTTAGAAAGTGTTCTGGTGTGAGACATGCTCACTGACTTTAAGAAATTCATACTCTAGCCAGACATGGTGGCACACGCCCTTAATCCCAGCATTCGGGAGACAGAGACATGGGGGTCTCTGAGTTTGAAGCCAGCCTGATCTATGAGTTCCAGAACAGCCAGCATTCTGTAAAATAAAAGGAAAGATATTCATAGTCTAGCAAAGAAGGGAAAATAATCCTCAAAATTTGTTTACAAAATTATCTCTGAACAAAAGGAATTTACATTTAGTAAGCCATTGGAAGTCCATTCATAAGTAGACTGTGTTTCGAGTATGGAATTCAAAACTAAAATAAAGAATTATGATTCATTTTGAGCTCCTGTTAGACACCCAGTCATTAACTAGGTATTTTATAATATAGTAAATGATTTAACTCTCAACCTTACAACACAAGTGTTGTCGTTTTTGAATTGTGATTCTGTGTGATGAGGGAGCAGCCTGGGAGAAAGTGATAGACATCTTTTAAGCAGTGAGCTTGATTTCTAAACTACCTCTAAACTCCAGAGTTCAAGCCCTGACATCTCATCCTCATTTGTACAGATCACTGTTCCAGTGTTTCCAAGGCCTTCTCCTAGGTGCTTTATACATTATAATATATAAGGGGAGTGCTCTGTTCCCATTTTAGAGACAAAGAAACCAAGGCTAAGGCTGATGGTGACATTGTGTGCTTATCCACCTTGGTGAATTGTCTCTGTGGAAAAAAAAAATATTCTTGTTGGCTTAGGAAGGGAGTACAGGGACATCACCCCTTTTTATCTCCTATAATCTAAGTCTTCTCCCTGTTCCACTGTCCACAGCAAGGAGCAAGACTGGCCATGGGATTTGTATGACCCTGGGCAAAATTAAAACATACAGTCCCTTGTTTAAAAACTGTTAAGAAGTTTGTGAGCCAGCATTAAACTAAACCAAGAGCCCTCCTAAGTGCAGGGCCTGGAATAACTACACAGATCTTACGCCTGTGAGGTGGCCGTGGCAAGAGAGATGAATTCATTAAAATTCTGCACATTGGTCCAGATCACAGAGTAGACAATTTGCAAAAGAGATGAAAGAGCAAAGAAGATTTGAACTCAGGAGGACAGAAATTCTCAATTTTTTAAAGGAATCATAGTCAGTGTTCACAGATGAGAAAAGAACCCTGCCCAGGTCTTCTGGGTAGCCAACCACAGTCCTCACAAATTTTCTAGACTCTGTCTGTGAAGTTTTGTGTATCTGAAATCTATTCCTTAAAGACCCCCCAATGCCGCTGTCAGTGAGCACCCAGAAAGAGTCTCACTGTGAAGGTTTTCATTCGAGCTTGGGAACTCTGAGCACAGGAGGAATGTGTCATGTAAGCCTGTTGAGTGTCATCCACTTGAGCATGTCTCTCAGCAACTGAGACTGGAGTTATTTCCTGTCAGACCCTTCAAAGGGTTCACATCAGTGCTGCCAGTGGCTGACCACCTTTCCTAAAAGCCCTCGGGTAGTTCGCAGGCTCTGGAGTGTCAGCTTCCCTGGATCCAAGACCAGGGAGCTGACGAGGGGTTCCCCAGAAACCTTAATGTAGCTTGAGTCTTTCAAAGGTTAGAATATACATTGCAAAGAACTAAGTGCCTGGTAGATATTTATAGAAGGAGGCAACAGGGCTTAGCCCGAGCTGGCATCAGAATCTGGCTCTGCTGCTTACCGGCTGTGTGACCTTGGGCAAGAAAGTTAATCTCTTTAATCCTTTGCTTCCTCCCTTGAAAGTCGCAAGGTTGCTAGAAGCAGTGGTGAAGTCCGTCTGTGGTGCATAGTTCGAGTTCAACAATATTTGCTGTTGAGCGTCATTAATCAGTAAGCCTGAGGACTAAGTATGTCATAAATCACTGATAAGTATTGACAACAAATGAATATCTTTGATGGAGTACCAAGTGAGATGCGCTTCTCGTGCGATCTTTGTTATGTAGACAGTATCCTCAAACTGAGAAGTTGGGGGAAAATAAAAATTGTATAAAAATCTGACCACTGGGAAGACAGTATTAATTCAGCAGGGTTGGGTTGAGTTGGATTTAGCTCTCCTGGATTAGAATTGTGGAGAAAAATTCCTTCCACGAGGCACTATGAGGCAGAGTTTGGGGTCTGAGTACCAGGCGTTCCAAGCCCAAAAGCTGAAGGCTGGGTTAAAGTAGGGAGTCAAGACTCCAAGCCAGACATGGCAGTGGGAGAAGCAGGGTGGGGGAGGGGGAAGGGAGGGTGCAGGACAGATGCCAGGTGCTCCTGGAATGCTTAGTGCTCCCCAGCTGAGGCCATGAAGAACACAGCTGGTGGAGAGGCAGGTGGCCCAGGCAGTCAGATGCTCATGGATGATGCTCATTCTCCTCACTCCCACCTCTCCCCTTCCCCACTCCCCAGCTGAACACTGAGATGGTAGGTGGGAGCACAGCACAGATGAACACATTCCGTGCACGCGTTCTGAAAGTGCAAGGGTCACCTCCCTGGATCGCCTGCGGCATGCCCTGCATTTACACCACTCACATCATGAACCCCTTTATCTAAAAATGAAACCATTCTGTCATTCTTTCAGGAACCCTGTGAATATCCCCAAATTGCAGTCTACATGTTTGGCTTTAACAGCAGCAAACATGAATTCAAATTCCCAGCAGTGAGAGTCCAGTGCCCTGAATTGGCCTTTGCCTCCTCCCCAATATTCAGTACCTCGAGAGGTACTCAGTCTGCTCCTGTTTCCCCCGATATGTAAGATGTTGTTTTCAAATATTTAGAATCTGGAAAAGCCCCACATGCAGTTGGTTGTGGTGTTTTCTATTTTTATTCTTACTCCTATGGGTATTCTGTAAAGGAAATAAAACCCTTACACTTCGTTCCATCTTTAAAGCCAGCCATGGTCAATGGGGTCTTTTTCTAACTATATCCCTCTGGTGACCTGTGCTTCTCCATTACACTTACAAGGACCCTGAGATTCACTGAACCATTCAAAGCTCCCAATCTCCCCCACGGCAAGGTCAACAGACTGGCAGCTTGTATCCCAGTCAGAAGTCTTGATTCCACTTTGCCGTGTAACCTAGCATAGTCACAGTTCTGGGGTTAGAGCACTGGCATCTTCAGCATTATTCTGCCTAAGGTCTGTGACCTTAGGGGAGCATTCTGAGATCTCAGTAGAGAAGTGTATCTAAAGTGCTTACCGTGGAGTCTGGCACAACAACTGTAGCTGCTCTTTTTAGAACTGTTCTCACTACCAGGGTAGACCCTGTAGCAGATGGAGGTCATGTGGGCTGACTCAGAACCCTTGATTCTCTGAGGTGGATGGGTAGATATCTGGTGGTCTCACAGTGAGTCATCGGGCTCAAAACGTTTGACACGTGCTTTCTCTTGATTTAAAACAATCTTCAACAAAATATCAAGCTATTTTTCATCATACACTTCAGTAACACATCACACAGTGTTTTCTATAGTACCTTGTGTTATTAGTGCAAATCGTTTGGAAAGCAAACAAACACTAAAGGGAAAGAAACCACTGCTCAGACACGCTTGCAGCATGCTGGTGCATTTTGGCAGCTCATTTGACAGACATATCATGAAACTCAGGTGATACCTGTTTTTAGAAAGTTGAATGAACTACTTTCTAAATATTTTTCTTTAGACAAACGGTTCAAGCACACTGTAGAAAAATAAGTCATGCCATTCCCATCCCAGGAAATCCAATGCTCTCCACATCTACTTCCTCTCAGCATTTTCCCTGTGCAGCTTGATTTCCTTAAGATCCCACTGTATGTACTGATTTAAAACATTATTACATTATTACAGTGGCAATAAATGTTATCTCAGAAGCACTTATAGGCTGTGGAAGGAAAATTGTGAAAAGCAGATGATCGGAGTAAGTTTATCCAAAGTGGGGATTTGATTAATATTTTTCAATTAAAAAATCAAAATTGTTTTGTTGAGTCGATATGAGAGCTTTAGAGATATTATTCAAGTCCCTTTGCAATTCAAGTAATTCTCTGGCATGCTGTGCAGTTCTTCTGTGAAGAATAAATAAAAGCTGAAAAGGTCTTAATTCTCTCGGTTCCAGGCCCTCTGTGGTTTTGCTGTGTCTCGGGAGGACCCGTTTCTGTTTATTCATCAGGGGCAGTAAGAGGTTGCTGTCCAAACCACACAGTGATCAACTTTTTTAGTATGAGTGACCATGAGAGCATGTAGTAAGTGCTCAGAAGATGGTCTGCTGGACTCAATAGTAGCCATCGCTGTGGAGGACTCTGGAACACATTGTTTTAACTGACATGGTTGTCCAAGTGTAAGACAAATGTTGTCAACTCATTTTACAGAGAAATCTGAAGGTCAGAAGAAGTACCATACTAGTCACAGTGAATAGGAGAAGGTTCCCAAGACCTACTAGTCAAGGGGAATAGGGGAAGTTTCCCAAGACCTACTACCCAAGGGGAATGGGGGAAGGTTCCCAAGACCTACTAGTCAAGGGGAATGGGGAAGGTGCCCAAGACCTACTAGTTAAGGGGAATGGGGGAAGGTTCCCAAGACCTACTACTCAAGGGGTAGGGTGAGGGTGGTATGCATTAAAACCATGCCTGTCTAACTTCACAGCCTCATAGGTCTGACCACTCTTCTATGATTCCATGTACCCAGTTTGCCAGTGTGGCCAGCCAAGAAGAGCAGTCAAAACAGAGCACAGAGATGCCCCAGAGCCCACTGAAGGACTGTATGAAAACCATAACAAAGCACACTCATTTCCCTAGAGAGAACCAGTAGATGCATTGAGAACGGGCTTCAAGGGAAGGGTTCACAACAGGAAACTCTTCATTTCAGCTCAAGAGACAACGGGGAGGGCGTAGTGAGGGCTTGCTGTTTGGGGTAGGAAGACAAATCTTTTGGTCTCGAACCATACCAAAGCCTGAAATGAGATACTGAGAAAAGCTGTGGAATCTCTTGCAAGCATTCCCAAAAGCAGAGTTCTCGACTCATCTGGGATGATAAACACATCATTCTCTTCTCCGCCCAGGGCTATGTTCACTGCACCATCAAGCCACACCACATGGGAGTCCCTCCTGAGACACTGGGACTGGCTAGCGGGTCATAGCCAAGACCTCTCCCGTCTTGTCCTGCTTAACTCCCGGTGGCACTAAGTTGTCCTTTCAAGCCATCCTGCTGCCCTCCCCCCTCAGCCCCACCCGAAAGCTGCCCACTTGTCTCCTTGACACCAGGTTGTTATCTGGTGTCACCGCACCAAGACTCTCCTGCCAGAGCCCACGTTCCATTTCATAGAACCTTAAGCTCTCTTGCTTTTTACACCAAATTCTTTCTCCCCGAGCATCAGTGCCACCCCCTTGTTGTCACACTCTCTGTCTCTGTCTTCCTGCTACACCTGCCCTCATCCTCTTCTCCTCGGCTAGCATGACATCTCCTCTTGTGCCCTAACCATCATCTATTGTTTCAGAGGACTATCCTAATGTCCCAAGCACTCCCTCCCTGACCAGCTCCAGCCCTGGCCCCCATATTTGTACTTGATTTTCTCTTAGAATCTATCTAGAAAGCTTTTGACACATTTTCTTTCACGTTCATTGTCCTCTTTAATGTATATAGTTTACTATCCAGGGACAAAATTGCTCATTGCACCAACTCATTTAGTCATTTTTAGCTCAGAATGGTCTCACCTTATTTGGGACCCACTGAACTTACACTGGAAAGGTAGCATGTTCCTACTCAGCCAAAATGCGTTGGGTGCCCATTAATATTTTGTGATAGCTAATATTCTAGGGTGGGAAGGATGGACTACTACATACTCCTCTTGCCTAGACCCCTTCGGTCTGCATGCACATGGAAAGACCATCTACATCTTGTGTCCTAGGGCTGCTGTGAAAACTGTCACCTGCAGGTGACTTGAAATACCAGGGATTTACTCTCTGAAATCTGAGATAGAGGTATCACCAAGGTTAGTTTCTCCTTTAGGCTTAAAGAGGATGCATTCTGACTCTCTCCTTCTGCTAGTTGCCAGAACTCCTTGGCAGCCCCTGGCTTATAGAAGCATCCTTCCAGTCTTCTTCCTTGATTGGCACATGGCACACTTCCTGTGTGCCTCTAGCTCTGTCCAAATATCCCACTTCTTCTAACGTCACCAGTGATTGAATTGGATCCACCTTAATCTCAGACAGCCTCGTCTTCACATCTCCAAGATCCTGTTTCCAAATAAGGTCTCATTCATCATGAGGAGAGTTAGGACTTCAATATATCATTTATCCAGTGTGAACCACAGCACTAACCCTCTCCAAAATCCTCACACTCAAGAAAGACAATTACCAGCATCATGATGAACTTTGTTTTAATAGAGTCAGGAACATTGGGGTGACAGAAGCAGCTAGCTTCAAAAGTGGGGCTAGGCTTCAAAAAGAAAGTCAGGAGGGAGCATTTGGGATAGAAAGGAGACTCCAGCAAGGAGAGACGGCATCAGGTGAGCGAGGTAGGAGGAGGGGAACAGCCCGGCAAAGAGCAAGTGTGAGAATATCCTGGGTGCAAAAGTAAAGGCAAGAGACTACACAGGAGGAGGAACTCAGGTGTGAGGCAGCTTCCAGAAGCTTGGTGTCTGTACAGGCATTTGTACTTTATCTACAAGGCAGGTGAAGAAACTGAAAGTGTACTCAGTCACAAAAGGAACGTACTGATGACTTACTCTCAAGGTTTACAGAGCAAATTTTGCAAGGCTCCTCTAGCTCCTGTAGTTAGTGTAGATGGCACTAACTGGGCTCAGTGAGTTGTAGAAGATGGAGAGGTGGAGGTGAACTTTGGAGGGGGATATGGAACGGATATCTGGGAGAAGTTGGTGGAGGAGACTGAAGGAGAGATGATCAAAATACATGTATATATACATGAAACTCAAAGAAAAAATAAAAATATATTTTGAAATTCAAAGCTTCTAGAAACACTTTGACAGATAAGCATTGAGCCTTGCTCAAGTGTCAAAGTGAGATTGACATCAGACACAAATGGAGAGAGAGATGAGAACACCCAACTCTGCTAATCTGGGCGAGTTGATAGTTACCAGGGCTGGGAAAACATGGAAACCAAACATAGGACTTTCTCTTCTACCTGGACCTTTAAACTTACTGATTGGCCATGGAAGTAGAGGATCATATTGGGGGTGAGATCCACACATCATTCTTCCTTACTAGCATAATTTCAGGTTTTTACTTGCAGAAGTCAACTTAGGTGGCTTTTAGATGGTGTGTGTCTGTGTGTGTGTGTTCAGCTCTGGAGAAGAAAAGAATGTCGGGATTCATTAGGCATCGATCTGTTTTCCTTGACCAGCTAGAACTTTGGAGAATTATCATTCATTTCAAAGGATTTTTGCCATATAACGGAATCCATCTTTATATTTAGAGCTTATTTGATTAGTGCATTTATTTGAACTTACCTCTTTAAACTATTTTCTATTTTCACAGTTGCACTTACTTTGTTAAAAAGAAATTGAAGTACGAAATGAAAGGGTAGTGTTCTTGAGAAAGAGTCAGGTGATTTAGCTTCATTCCTCATTTAAATAAACATTTCTTAAAGAAAATTCTTAACACTCTTACTACTTGACCAAAGGAAACTTTGGAAGCAGCCGCTCCTCCTTCCTTTCTATAAGGAAAATTAGTGAGTCTTCAGTGAAATAAGCTGTCTATCAAGGAATCTTGAGGAAACGGCTTTCTGACTCTGCTCTCAGGCCATGTGGCCCTGATGTGAAATAGAGACACAAATCTCTGAATTCTCTTGGATTCAACATGCAAGGAGCTGAGTCTCGGCGCTCACCTTGCCTCTTCTGTCCTGTGAGACACTGGAAAGTGACTCGCTTCTCTGATTCTTAGTGTTCAGGTGTATAAACAGCAATTACAACTATCTCACAAGGTGCACAGAGAAATTACACTAGATCGATATATACATTTGAAGTGATTACTGTTGTTTACTGGAGGAATTAGCAAGGAAGCCATTATAGCTGATGTCCGCCGATTCTTCAGTGACAGTAAGATTCTAACAAAAATGCATTGTGCTGTGGCTCTCATCTGTAATAACCTTAGCTTGGGACTGTAGCTTTCAGCCTCCTTCTGACACAAGCATCCCCGCCATTAGCACTCTGTAGAGTGTCGTTAGATCTCTTCTTTGAAGCCTGTAGGAGTGTTTAAATTCTGGGGTTGGGGGAGGGTCCCATCACTTCACTCTTTACAAAGAAAGCATTTCCTGATCTTCTGATGCTCTTCAGAAAGGCTCTCCTAACCCCAAGAATGCACTTCATAGCCTGCAACTGCTGAAGTGTCAGGGCCTTATGCCGGCACTGATATTTGTGTTGACTGAACACACACTTAGGGAGAAATACCTCACTCTCTAGTAACAAGACATTTCTGTTCTGTTCAATAGAGAACTCCTTTAATCTTGAAAGTGGGCCTTTTTGAAAAACATTTTAAAGTGCCAATCAAGCCAAGTACCTTACACTGCCTTTGAACTCAGTGTGCTGAGAGTATGTTGGCAGTCTCCAGCTTTGGGCTACCAAAGGGCACAAGGTAATGAGAAGGTCGTGGATAAATTAAAATCTCAAACTGTTGACTTCAGTGAAGCTTTTGTTGGTGCTGTTCATGTAGTATTCCAGTTAGCAGGGTTCTTGCCTTTACTTTCCAAATCCCCTTGTCTCTGAACTTGGGGAGAGGAATGGCCAATGCTCATAATCAAGGGTTGGGGTAAAAACTAAAACAAATTGAGTTGATAGCCTGGGTCATGATTTTACTCTCAATCATATTCTTTCCCTCATCTAACCATGTGGGCAGGAGGTTGAGATGGTCAACAGTAAGCCAGTAAATTAAAAGGGATGTGAAAAACTGGATAGCCTGTTCACCAAATGGTTTGTCCCTTGGTCATCAAAACAGAATGATTGGTGGTAAAAATCTTGAATAATCTTCATTCATCAAAATGGAAAACTCAGGGGGGAAAATGTATATAAACAAAGGCTACTTTTCCGTTCTAAAAAGGTAATTAAGTACACAGATTTTTTGCAAATAGCACCAGCTTGAGCCTTTACCCTGGTGTAGCCAGTGAAACCTTGAAGTCAAACAGACATGTATTAGGACTCATGGCCAAATATGCCAGCCCCTCAGATGGGAAGGACCAGACTGGGAACTCGTGGAAGAGGCCTTTGAAGCAGCTCCTGAGGTTTCCAGAAGGAAACTGCAGAGGCCCCTTATGAAAGGACCACACATCCAAATGCCTGCAGAAGTCAGGGAGCTAATGTCAATGAGATGGGCAAGTGGGTGTGAGGCTTCAAGGGGTGGTGGGCACTCCAGCAAGCTGGAGAACACAAGAGAAGATATAAAGTGAGCGAGCTGTACCTGGCTTCAGCCAGTTGCTGTCAGAAGAGCAAACCTAGTGCTGATTTCTTAAAAAAAAAAAGGGGGTGGGGCCTCCAGTGTGTGTGTATGTGAATGTATATATGTGTGTTATGTGTGTGTATATGTATGTATAATTTTCTAATTTTGAAAACCACTGTGCAAGTACACCGCTAGGCCTGTAAGATCCTGCCCCTAAGCTGTCATGTTGGTACCCAGGAATCATAATGTCAAGCTGTGATGGGAACCAATGGTTTATTGTTCTTGCTTGACTTGGTCTACAAATTATTGATGCTGTTGATATAAATGAGTCTCCTAGCAACAGAGAATGAACATTTGAGAAATCAGTATGTTTGCGATGACAAAATGTTCCAAGATACCATGAAAGACACGATCCCAAAAGAAAAGGACCCTGATAGTCAGCAGACCTAAAGTCAAAGTCTGATTCAGAAATACATGCCAGGTGGAGGAAGAAAGAAAATGTGCGGTCCCTGTTTGGGGGGTAAAAAGTAAGAGCACGAGGCTCTAACAAGGAGGATAGATGTGGGACTCCCCAAAAGTGAAGAGCAGGACAGCTAGCAAAGTCATCATGAACTTAGACCCACAGTGAGCTCCCTCAACAAACTCCTCCACAGTAAGTGGTATTGGCCAATGTAAACTCCAGGATGTACAAGGAAATTAGCCAGAAGATGGCGGGCAGGGGTGGGGTTGGGGTGATTCAGTGACTGAATATACTTAGGAAAATTTAAGAGGAATATTTCTTTTTTGTGCAATCTTTGAGAGCCTTTAATATGGGCTCAACCTACTGAAAATATGCAAAAGCAGAAGGAAGTATTTTAGGTGAGGTGGCCCCTTCCTCTGAACCCAGACTGAAGATGACTGTTCCTCTGCACCATGGATTCTGACCCTGGGATGAGAGGCCCTGACAAGAATCAGGAGTTTATCCCCTAGTCCAAGAGGAACGTTTATGACCAGGGACCTGAAGACCATGCAGGAGGAGCTTCAGAATGAGATTTAAGGAGGATAAAGTATAGAGCACTCAAATGAAATTCTAAAGCCACATCCCATCAAGGACAGCAGGTGTGAGCTAGAAATCAGAAGCACGGCAGAGGCAGTGCCAAGCAGTTCACCCAGGGAACTGACGGGGCAGAGCGTGGAGACCTACAGCCGAGGCAGTGAGAGGGCGCACCGGAGAAGTCCTTGCAGGATCAGGGTGGGGTACAGCATGCCGCCAGGGAACAGTGCTACCTGGTGACAAGAGAGGGCAAGCTCATGCAAACCGCAGTCACTGCAACGGGTGTTAGGAATACACACTCAGGCATGAGAAGTCACAAACGTCACAGTGGAAGCAAGGCAGAGAGCATATGGTCGAGATTTCAAAAGGATGCCATGAAAGGGATTCTGCCGACAGTATCTAGTACAGGCTTCCCAGGCACTCAGGGTGCTGGCTGGTACTTTTCTACGTACGTTTTGTTTTGGTTTTTTTTTTTTTTTTTTAAACTGACACAGGAAGGAGATGGAATGGGGGAAGGGAGGAGGTATTTGTCTGAGCATCTTCCCATATGGTGAAATTTCTACTTGTCTTGAGGATAATTTCATAACTCGAGGGGTAGAGGAAAGAAAACTGCTTTTCTTGGACCGAATGGGACCAGGAGGCATCTGACTGTGATGCCTCAGGAACTTAGCTGGAGGTTGAACGACCCACCTGGTGTTCCGGGTCAGTGAAAGAAAGAAGTACTCCACACGCCAGAGCATGGCTTCACCCACGGTTGCTTCTGCTAGCTGTCACTTTCTCGCCAACATCTCCAGCCCGGGCTCCAGGGTCAATGCCAGGGACTCCAGGTTAACCGAGTTTCTGTATTTCTTTCCCAGAAAGTTGAGGAGAGCAAAGATACCCAGTCCAAACTGATCAGGAGAGGTGTGCCACGTGTATTCCGAGTTGTGACACAACACTGGTGAACTTTGTGGCAAGGGGGTTGACTTTGGCTCTGTGTGTATAGCATGTAACCATATGTACAGTCTCAATTTTCCCAGCCACCCCTGGAAGATAGGTAATGCATTCCCAATTCAAAGATGGAGAAACTAAGTGACAAGCTTGTGCAAGGCCACAGAACAGGTGAATGTCTGAAGGACGGCTTAAACTCAGCCTTTCTGGCTTCTCACCAGAGAGGTTCCTTCAGCTCAGCCAACCCATCTCCAAACCCAGACACTGTGCTCCGGGTAACTGGCGGGCTAGCTGACTGTTTCCGGTTAGTCTCAGCATAACACTGTTTCTATGGGTGACATACACTGGGAATGACAAACAAGTGGCTTAACCAAGGGACTTTTGTAACCCGACCCATCAGAATCATGTTCAGCAAGGCCTGAGGGGCGGGAGATGAGGGAGCTGCCATACCCAGCCCACATTCTGACTCCATGATATCATCTCATCAGCTTTGCATCTCCCAAGGAACAGTGTCAGACCCCCCTTACAAAGTACCGCAGCAACACCCCCACAGAAGGTGTGTGTAAGAATCAAGTGAGGGACCCTTCAGTGGGTTAAACAGCTATCTTGGTTCAGGCATGCAGGACACGTGCGATCAATGGGAACCAAGATTGTTCCCAATGGCTGGGGGCAGGTTGAGCTGGGAAGGAGACAGGGCTCTGCTCTTTGTCTGGAGGGACCCTTCTAGCAAGCTATTGGAGAGTGAAATGTGGACCTGTGTCTCGGCTTTACCTCGGCTCTATGTTATAGCCCTGGTTGGTCAGGAGCCAGGAAATGGCTTCTTCAGCCAGGGAGGCTCAGTGTTAGCCAAGTGCCTGCCTTCTCTGGCCTTCAGGGCTTAAGTTCCAATAAGCTGTCCTCACCTACATGTCTTAATTGTCCTCAGTGACCTTCAGGTTTGGGCTTCAAGGGCTGATGAGTGGGCCAGTGCTGGAGAGCACAGCTAGGCGCAGAACCTTAGGCGTACACGTTCCTACGTCACCTTGCCCTCCCAGCCAGGGTTCCTTTCTGTCCCAGGATCTGACTGTGTTCACTGATGAACACTTTAGCCAGTGGGCCTGAAGGGGAAAGAGACTGCTGAGAAGCAGGCACATTTTGTAAGAGATTCTTGTTTCCTGTCACTGTTCTGTTTGTTTTTAGAAGGTAGAAAGAGGAGCTGTTTTCCGGTGGCAAGCACAGATGTTGACATCTCAGAACTCAGACTCTCGGGACAGGGCACCCACCTTGGCTGCCTCCCAGAGGTCTGTCTGAGGTTCCCCTGAAAATGAAAGTGGTGGTGTGTCCATCCATCACCATGGCAGGTGTCTGAGCGGGCTGCCAGGACTTCAGAGGGACAGTATCCTGAGCATGTTGAGTCTCAAAGAAGCTTTCTTTTTTTATTTCTTAAAAAATTTTTTTCGGCTGGGCGTTGGTGGTGCACGCCTTTAATCCCAGCACTCAGGAGGCAGAGGCAGGCAGATCTCTGTGAGTTCGGGGCCAGCCTGGGCTACCAAGTGAACTCCAGGAAAGGCGCAAAGCTACACAGAGAAACCCTGTCTCGAAAAATTTTCTTGGTTTTTCAAGACAGGGTGTCTCTGTGTAACCCTGGCTGTCCTGGAACTTGTTCAATAAACCTCGACCTCAGAGATTCACCTGCCTCTGCCTTCCGAGTGCTGGGATGAGAGGTGTGCGGCACCACTCCTGGGATCTTTCTGCCTTTCAATGGGTTCTAGAGATTGAATTGTGGTTGTCAGGCTTGCATGGCAAGTACCATTACCCACTGGCCTCAGACACACAGCAGTCCTCCTGCCTCAGCCTCCCGAGTGCTGCGATTATAATTATGTGCACAATTCTTGACTTAAAGAAGCTTTTTCGTGGACTGTGACTCTGCAAGCCCTATGTCCTACACTGGAGGAATTTACTATTTCAGACTTGGGGAGGCTTGATCATGATTGGATGCCCTCTGGAGAAGATGTTGTCAGAGGCCAGACAGCGAGAGCCTGTCAAAGGAGAACGTGTCCTTAGTCCACAAAAACAAGCTGTCTCCTGCGGAAGAGGGGAGCCACTCTTAGGAAGCTGTAATTCTTCGGAGTTCAGACTTAGCCTTGAAAGGGAAGAAGATTCTCCAGCATAAGATTGTGGGTTTGGCCCCTTAGTACTTGTGGCCAAGTGTAGAAAGCAAAGACCGATAAGGAGGTCCCGACCACTCTGATGAGTACCACAGGACCCCAAGCGAGCACAGCCAGGCCACCTTGAGATTGGGCCACAAACATGACTGCAGACTAGCGGTCACGGTCACTTGCCCTTACGAGTTTGGCTGTATATTCCATTTCTCTCATATGCCTCTGAGGCACGGTAGTGGGAGCCAGGGGGAGTAAAGCAGTATGGAATATGGATTCCAGGTCAGGAGCTGGCATTTCCATCCCAGCTCTATGCCTTCATCTGTATCATCAGAGACTAACTGTTTCCTGATAACATAAACGGGATGCCTAGACTAGGACCACCTCCAGACTGGGTAGGGAGTGTTGGCTCTGGACGTGCCCGCTAACTATTAAAGAGAACACAGTTTCTAACCATCTGCACTACCCTCCATGGGCACGGTACTCAGTAAGATCTTTGTCATCAAGAAGTCCTAAGTTGTAATTCGTTTTCCCATTCTTATTATTCAACATTCATTTGCCGTTCATTCAGTATCTCTTGATACCAAGTGGTAACACTGTAATTGATATAATTCCATGCCATGCTTTTATTAATTATTTACTTTTCTTCATTAATTTTACCCTCTTCCCTTTCCTCCCTCCAATCCTCTCATATGCCCCTCCTTTCTGTATTTCAAATTTATGGCTTCCTTTCATTCTATATTTTTAAAAGATTTAACACACTAGTTATCTTATATGGTCTTTATTATGATTAAATGAATGAATAACTCTTCCACATTAAGAAATGTCAGCAGTGGGCAGGGGGTGTCACCTTTAATCCCAGCACTCACGAGGGAGAGGCAAGGGGATCTCTGTGAGTCTGAGACCAGCCTAGCCTTCATACTGAGTTCCAGCCCAGTCAGGACTACATAGTGATACCCTGTCTCAAAAAGAAAGGAAGTTAGAAAAGAAGGAGTGAGGGAAGGAGGGAGGGAAAGAGAGAAGGGGGAGGGAGGAAAGGAGGGAGAGAGGAAGGGAGGGAGAGAGGAAGGAAGGGAGGAAAAAAGATGAAAGGAAGAACTTTTGACAGTAATTCATCTCTTTATACTTTGGAGAGTCCTTAGAACTGGCGGTTCTCTAGCTGGAAGTACTTGAATCTCAAAGACCATTTAAATGCAAACTGTCATAAAACATGTAAGACTTAAGAAGTGTCTTGATTTCACAGGTCATTAAGAGGATTCCACTCTTACATAATAACATGCACCCTAAGCAAGTTCCTCCATTACTGATCATTTTTGGTGGATCCGTTCTTGATCACTCCCCTTTTGCCCTCCCTCCATGTCTGCCCACCTCTTCCTGGTCTCCGGCCACCAATCCTCTCATCATTCATCATCCCATGTCTTTCTGAGCGCCATGAACACAATCCTGTCCCAAGCATGGACCAAAGCCAGGGAATACCTTGCTCCTTGAAGCTGAAATACACTGAGCCAACACAAATCTGTTGGCAGGCCCAGCAGGCACAAAAGTCCCATTCAGGGCACGAAAAAGTCCAGCTATTTATAAAGCCCCTTCCTGATTGCTGGGTGTTCAGTTTCCCTTGGACAGAAAGGGCCACTGCTGTCTCTTGGAAGAGATTATTCCTTTCACAGCTCCGTGACCAAGGGTCACCGAGTGCCCCATTCTGGGAGCAGCAAGAAAAGGGAACAGCATGCGGGGTGGATTAGATGTGGTGACAAGCCCTCTAATGGTCAAGGGCAGCTGAGGATGCCAGTGACACAGATGGCTTCTGCTGCACCTGGGAGGTGACAGTCACGGGCTTGTGAGGACTGATGCTCTGGTCCCTGACATAAACCCTTCTGCCATGGCTCTTCTTCTTTTGTTTTTGTGGGATTGTTTTTTTCTAATTCTTTACACAAATTTGGGTTAACATAACTACACTTCCAAAGGCATTTGGAATTTAACTATGTGGAATGTTCTCAGGTAATATCTCTGTACTGTGACATCCATCCTTCAACTATAACTCAGCTGTGGCTACCTGTGCCTTTTTTGTGTTTCTGATTTGCTAGGTTGACATTCATGTTAATGACCTGATCTTAGTTTATTATTTTAGTAGAAGTAGCAAAAACAAAACAAACAAACAAACAAACAAAAATGCCAACAACTATTCAGGAAACCCAATGTCTTAGTTACTGGATGCCATGACCAAGGCAACTTATAAAGGAAAGCGTTTAATTTGGGCTCATGGTTCCAGAGGGTTAGAGTCCATGACCATCACGGTGGGAAGCAGCCATGACGCTGGAGCAGCAGCTGAGAGTTTACACTCTTATCCAAAAGTAGGAGGCAGAGAGGGAGCTCACTGGGAGTGGCAGGGACTTTGAAACTTCAAATCTCACTCCCAGTGACACACCTCCTCCAACAAGGCCACACGTCCCAATCCTTCCCAAAGAGTTCCACCAACCAGGGACCAAGTATTCAAATAGATATTAGCCTATGCTAATATTCATTCAAAATGCCACATCCAAAATCATTCCTTTTTTTTCATTGAGACAAACTCTGTGAACATGTGTCATTAACGTACAGAAACGGCCTGTTGGCTAGGTATAGGTTTTCCAATAGAGAACACCCTCTTGTGGGCAGCCTCTGTTCCACCAGGCCTCTCAACCCAATGCTGACTGACACAGAAGGCCCAAAGAGCTATTTCAGGCACGAGCTTCTCAGGGAACCTGGTTATCAAAGTCCAAACCACAAGAAGGGAAGCCTTCAGTTCAAGGTTTCTGTTTCTAGAAATAACTGTAACATTCTCTGTGTAGACTTCTAAGCCCAAAGAAACGTTTTCATGTTTTGACTTTTGATGACTTCAAAGGCCTGTTGCCCTAAAAACTTCCTTGATTCTCAGAAAAGAGCCACCGGGAGCTCGGGGTGGTTAAGGGAGCTGAACACGCTGCTCTGCTGGTGCAGATGGGCAGCAGCTAGCTGGTTTTACCTACAGGCCCTTCTTGAAAACAACCAATTCATAGCTGTCAGGATGATGACTGATCCTAGCCCTGAATTGCTGACAACATAAAAGAACATTTTTAATTAGTCTCTTTTTCTTCATCTGTCAAATGAAAAGACTCAACTAACTCAGGTGTCACTGATGTTATTTTCCTATAAACCCAAAGGGAATCGAGACAACCAGAACCAAAATCAACAATGCGTTGCTGCTGCTGTCTATCGCATGCCTAAGAACCTCCTGGAACCCAAAGGAGGGCCCGAGGCTTCAAGAACGGGTCCACCTGGGGAGATCAGAGCCTGAGACTAGGAGCCTCATGGACCTGGAGATCAGCCCTAGGGCATGGTTAAGGATTAGTCACCTCCAGCTGCAAGGTGATTATGGGAAGGAGAGAAGCGGTGGCCAACGAAAACTCAGGAAGAGAGATGCAGAAAATGTTTTCCAGCAGTCATTAAAACATTGTTAGTTTTCTCTTCTTCAAAATATATTGGCCACCTGGGATGGAAAAAAAAAAAATCTCCTGCCCTTACCTCTAGAGCCAAAGCGGAATGAGTGTTCCAGTAACCATGTCTCTTGGCACTTACTGAGCACGGAGAATGCACTAAAACCCTGACCAACGCTTCACACTTGCCACTGAAGCTTCACAACTTCGTTGGGTAGAGGATAATGTTTCTACTTTGCAGCAGAATGAGGAGTCAAAGAACTTAAATAATGGTCCAAATAAGAAGGTGAGAGCCCCAGTCTCTGAAGCCCCAAATGCTATGGTCCATACAACAGAGAATGAAGCCGACAGATTGGGGCCACATTCAGCAGCAGAATCCTCCGATAGGATCTAGGAGTGATGTGGCTTGGGAGGTGTCTCCAAAAGAGAGGGAACAACAGGGTCCATGTTCTCTAGTTGGCAGAGAGAAGGGAGTGAGTCTCCTGCCTCAAACTATGGGCTCCGGTGCCCCTCTCATCACCTACTAAAGACTGTGATAGTTAAGAGAAAGGAGGAAAGGGCATGGCAGAGAAGGAGCCAATCTTTGAATCCTCTTGTAGAATAAATAATACCGGCTTTCTGAGACTCTTCTAAGAATTAAAGCAATTTTAAATGAAAAATGTTTAAAAGAGGGGCTAGAGAGATTCCTCGGGGGCAAAGAGCACTGGCTCACTGCCTGCCTTTGTAGCAGACCTGGGTCACTTCTGTCACCAGAGGCCACATGGCAGCTCACAGTCATCTGCAACTCCAGGTCCAAGGGGTCCAACACCCTCTTCTGTACTTCCCAGGCACTGCGTGTGCACAGTGCACTAACACATACAGGCAGAACACTCACACATAAAATTAAAAATGGAAAAGTAAAGTGTTCAGCAGACTGCAAAAGCAAGGGGCTGTGGGAATAGAACGCATTCACTCCTAACCCCACACTGTCTGCGTTAACAGGACAGATGGACTCTGTAAGATCTTAAGCACAAGAGTGTCCTAGGGGCCAGTGGTCCAATGTTAGTCCTGGTGATGCTACTGAAAATACAAAAACTCAGTGAGGAGAACACGTAGCTGGTCCTTATGTGGTGTGTGACCCATAGTAGCTGCTGATATATCTTCAGCATATTTGGATGGATGAACAGATGGATACATGGGCCACAATCCAAATCCTTTAGTTGCAATGAAGACTACCACCAGAAACTGACCTCCTGCACCCTGGTCCTAGGAAACCAGCCTGCATGTGTCATGCTGTCCTAACGCTAAATGCCTCGTTAGCTACTTCTCTCTCTTCAGGACCAGCCCCGCCAATCCCACCTCTTCCAGCCTCTGATTCTATTTTGGTATCATTTTACTGCCATTGTTCAGGCCTTGGGAAATTCTCTTCTGGACTCCTACACCACATCCAAACTACTCTCCAAGCCTCCCGTCTGCATTTTTACAGTGCTTCTTGAGCAAGCATGAGGACCTGAGTTCAGACCCCAGGCACCCACACAGCGGAGGCAGAGGCTGGCTGATGCCTGGAGCTTACTGGCCAGTCAGTCTGGTCAAAATAGTGAACTCGCACACAGACACACACAGACACCATACACACACACACACACACACACACACACACACACACACACAAATGCGTATATAAACCATGCACACTCCAGAACCCTGCAAGAGATCAGGTCATTACTGTCAACACACTGCCCTCATTCCCACCCAAGGGAATGGCCTATGACTCCCTGTAGGCTTCACCATCAAGCCCAAACACTGGCATATCCAACCTGCCCCTCCAGCTATGGCTAGCCAGCGCCCACCCTACCCCTGCTTGAGTTCTGCGTCCCTTTGGCACCTGCCCGGACCCATTTCCTGGGGCTATGGTTGAGATGAGGTCTGGCTCCAGTTAGCAAGGTTGAGAGGCAAGAGGGATTTTAAGGGCCCCTTGGACCATAAGGGACCTGCTGTCATGGAGGATCCATGTAGCTTACTCAAGAGTGAGCGCGTTTCTGTGAGGACTTGTTCTAAAGCAAGCGCAGCTTCCTTTATCTGCGTTTGCTTCCTCTCTCCACACCCTCCTGCTTCTCCTTTTTGCTTCCTAGCCATGCCATGGCACAGCACAAGGCCTTTAGCTGAGCCAGTGCCCTGGTCTTGGGCCTCCAGCTGAGTAAGCCTCTTTTCTTTATAAGTTGACCAACTCTAGGAGTTGTGTTATAGCAATGGAAATGAGATGGAGACCCTGGGCTTCCTCCTCTGCCTAGAGTGTTTGCCCTTTATCTTCTCTGCTCCCTTGCATTCTTCTGAACCCAACTTTAACATCATCCTACCCTAAAGACACTTGCCCTGACTGCTTCTGAGCCCATCATTTAAGACACTTAAGAACTGGGTGATGCCGGGCGGTGGTGGCACACGTCTTTGATCCCAGCACTCAGGAGGCAGAGCCAGGTGGATCATCTCTGTGAGTTCGAGGCCAGCCTGGTCTACAGAGTGAGATCCAGGAAAGGCACCAAAACTACACGAAGAAACCCTGTCTCAAAAAACCAAAAAAAAAAAAAAAAGAAAAGAAAAGAAAAGAACTGGGTGTCTTTCCTTTGGGATACCCTAGCGCTTCCTTGTCATCTTTACAAGGTGCCTAGTTCATAAAATTATGTATTTTGTTCTTTGTTGTATGTCATACACCCCTCTCTAGTATGGACAAAATGAATGTGTGTTGTGTTAATATTTTTAGTTGTTCATTGTTTATTCATTTGTAGAAGTGGATGCACATGCACCATGGAGTGCGTATAAGAATAGCATGTGGGTCCCAGGGATCAAACTCAGGTCACCAGGCTTGGTAGCAAGCATCCTTACCCACTGCTCCATGGCTCCAACCCCATGTTAATATTTTGTTTCATATCAAACATGCAGTTCAGCTTCTCAGAAGCATATTTGTCAGCATATCACACATCTTTGACCAACCACATGAGCAGTCCAGAGAATTAACTAGGGATTAGGATGTGGTCTGTGACTCTTTTTAAAAAATGTATTGAATTAGATATGAGGGGAACAAATTTTTAGCCAAAAGTCAAAACATATGATCTACCAAATATGACTGAGTATTTTCCTTCCCAGCACATGTAAATACATAAAGCCTACAGCTATACAGCCAGGCAGGTCTGTTGTTTTTCCCTTACTGTGTTATCCAAATACACCAGCTGATAACTGTGAAATACCAACAGCTAAGAGTGAGTAGCAACATCTCATTCAATCTTCTCCACCATCCTGAGAAGCAGATCTCTTTCATTCACTGTTTTACGGAAGAGGAGAGTGAGATTTAAAAGGATTAAGCATCCTACCAAAGGTCACACAGCTATCCATGGATGGGTAATCTAGGCGGTCCTATTATTCCGCAATACTGACCTAGTCGCGACCTCTTAACCTCATTAGATCATCAAAAGAGCCACTTTGGGGCAAAAATAGCCATGGCTTCCGGAAATTTTTATTAAAACTCTAAATCTCCAGGCAATAACTTTCAGAAGTCATGATTCAGACCAGCAGTGATGCTTGAAAACAGGCTTGCAGGGCGAGTCTCCTGCCACAGAGACGCTAGGACTGCTGGGAAGGAATGCAGGACCCTGGAGTTTACAGCCACCTGTGTTTTCCCCTTACGTGGTCTCTAGCCATCACTGCCTGCTGAAAGGCGCTGTCCTTCCATTCCTCTGAGGAGTCCTCTCCTTCAGTTCAAGTAGTTCCATATTTGTCAACAGTTTTCACAGCATCTGGAGCACTGGCCCTGTCCACTGGCCATAAGCATAACGATCATCTGGACACCCATAAAAGTCCATGCGCCTGGACACCGCTCCACAGCTGTCAGAGTCTACAAATGAAATGCTGGCAACAGCATTTCAACCAGTTCCCCCCCCCCCCCGGGGGGGGGGGATTCTGATGGATGCTGATAACCCAAAACTGAGAACTGGAGGTGGAGCCCCAGTTCTGCAGCCGAGTCAACAGCTTGTTAGAGAACGGGGAGTCAGGGGCTCCGCCATGAACGACTGACCCAGAATCTTCATTTGAACGAGATCCTTGAGTGAGATGCATAGACACGTTCCTGGGCAGAGAGACCGTAACGTAGGACAGTGCCATGGCCTCAAGTTTTTCCCAGTGTAGCATGCGCAGCAAACAAAAATACTCCCGTGACACAGTGGAGGTACAGGTGAGAATGCCTGCTGGAGCCAGGGCTCAGCCTGCCCCAGGTCCCACGTGCCACCCCGAGGATTGAAAAAGCACTGATTCACACAGCCCGTGCGGTGGCACAGCCGACGGACACTGGCCCGAAGTACTCCTGACACATCTCGGGGGGTTTATGAAGTACAATGACCTACACTTCTCCCTACCTGCCACTTATTTATTCTCGCACAGATGAAGGGTCAGAAAGGCTGCTGGCCAGCCAACTAGATCTTAGAAATCAATCTCCCTAGGGTAGAAGAATTCGGTCTTGTGTTCAAGTTCTAGGCAAAGTGCCGGAGAAACGCAGAAAGCGCGGCTGGTGGGCGGATGAATCAACCACTATGCCCAGGAAGAAACAAGAGCCTGCCTCCTCTCAAGAGCTCTCTTTCTCCCTGGTCCACAGAGCTGAGGATTGGCAACAGTCGAGGAGGCTTCCTCTGTCTTGAGCGCCAAGAAGAACATCATTTTGTTTAATCCTTCCTTAGCAAAGTCTGTCTGCCTGTAAGTTAGGCAGGTGTCCCCTCTCTTAGCCAGTCCCTGTTAATGGGGTGATGGTTGGGGGTGGGGGAAAAGAATGGAGAACCAAAGGAACACTTCCTATTGAGACGGTCTGAGCAAACCATGGAGTGTCAGGGACCCCACCTGACTCTGAAAGCCCTCCAATTCGTAAGCACCCAAATGATGGATTTTTATTCCTCTCTGTCCCCTAAAGAAAACGTTGAAAATTTGTAAAGCTCAGATTGGCAAGCTCCTACTTTGAAGCAGATCCTCTCTAAAGAAGGGCTGCGCAGTCTATACAAATACACCTGGGAAGACAGTGGCCACTGCTCCCCAAACAACCCAACTTTGTTCCTTCTCTTTCTCTATCTGTATTAATTCCTATCACTCTGCTTCCCCCAAACAGAAAATAGACAGAGCATTGTGGACTGGGTCTGGTTTAACGTAGAGCTTCTCTCATCCGTCCTGAGCCTGCACATCTCTTAAGTCTCTAAAGGCGGTTGTTCTTTGTACCCTAACCATCCCCAGAAGGGAGCTCTGCTCGATGAAGGACAGTGAGCGGGGGCATGCTGTCATTTGTTACCTCGAGCTGACTTTCCACAGGAAGGCTCCTTGATGCAGCTCCAGAGGGTAGCATGCCTTTCCTGCTCTAACCAGGAACCTCAGGGTACAATTAGCAGTTCACCCAGAGTCTATGATGTCTAAGACATGAGCAGATTTTTCTCTCAAGTTTCTGACAAGAACATGTCGATAAATTTTCTATTCCATGATAATCCGATTGACAAGTGTTGCAGTATAGGATTAGGGAATTTGGGGGTTTGGGCCACATGGGCCAAAGAGTGGAGCTATTTCTCAGGACCAGTTCAAGTACAGAATGCTGATTGAAAAATGTCTCTCTGCTTCGTGATCCAGGATGAAGAACAAGCTGTGGTATTTTGAATTTGGTACCTCGGAGACCTTTGCAGCCACCTGCAAGAAACTCCATGATCACATAAAGCTGGAGGTGAGTCTAGCCTAGTTCGTGTAGACCACCCTGTCCCCAGATGTCTACACAACCTCACTTAGAGGGCTCCAGTTGTTGCTGAGTTCCTTCGTACCCTGTGCAAGTGGATCTTTGGGGCTCTGGGATCCTTACAGCCATAGTCACTCTGACCCTCGTCCAGTCCATGCTTTCCTACTTAAAGAGACAGTTACTACCAAATGAGCAAGGGAGGAAGGCTGCTGCCGGGGTTACGGGGTTACTGTGCCTAACCCGTGGCGCAGCAAGGGTGGTGCTCGCGGGCTGAGAGTCGATCAGAGCATCTTCTATCGCACCTGCCTCGAAGAGCTGACTCACAGGTGCCCAGGACCAGTCTTGTGAGTGTGTAGCCTGAGCAAAGCTCCCTGTGACCTGGAGAGCCCTCCTGTTACCATCTTGAAATTCCAAATAATTTTTTTTTTTTTTAACAAAGAGCTGTGAGTTTCCAGTTTGAACTGGGCCCCACAACTATGCAGCTCAACCCGTCGGTGAGCTGTGTTTTCTCGAGGACTTCCAGCACTTGTAGCAGCCTGCCTCGGATGGTTTGCCTGTTGGCGCCCCTCACCTGGCTGATGAGCCTGCTTCCTGCCCCGCTTTTGCAGCGCTGCTCTCCTGAAGTCTTCTCACTGACTGCTAGCAGCATGGCTCTGGCCTGTCAGAGACCAAATTTCTATGCACACATGCTGTCTTCACTCTCGGGGGGCCTCTGCCCAGGGACTCTTTACTAACAGTCCCACATTCTCGTGGAATTCAGGCCCGCGGTCTGCTTTGCACTTGAGAAAAAAACATATTCAGGCAAGTGAGGAAATCGCCTGTCATCCCCCCAATTCCTGAACAACAACAACAACAACAAAAAAAAAAAAAAAAAAATCAGGCCCAGAAGCTGCTGTGAGCAATGAGCCCTGTTGAGGCCTGGCCATCCCTCTGGTAGGAGAATGAAGCCTGTGGCAGAGGGGGAAGGCCCTGCCACTCCCTGCTGGGAGGGAGGCTGTGCCCATGCTGGCGGGGAGTGTTCACAAACAAAACACACAGCCAGAGGTTCCATAAGGCTCTACTTGACTCATCTGCGGGCCTCTCCGTTTTGGTTGCCGGGTTACTGACACCGTGGCGGGAGGCACCTCTCTGCCAGTTTGGCCACAGGGCACAGAGGTCCAAAGGCCAAGAGCCTGTGTCTCCAAGTGATAAATGGCTGAGGCCACCTACACCTGGGAGAAGCTGAGCAGCCCGCCCGCCTCATTTGTACGTAAATACGCTGCCTGGGAGCTGTAGCTGAAGGAGCTGAGTGTGGCACACAGATCTGTGTGCATTTCTTCCTCTTGGCACCACACTCTGTTGGGGTCTCTTTAAATATACCGCTAGTGAGGGACAGCCCTGCCTAACCGCGGCCAGCTGCAGACACACAGCAAGCCCTTGTTCTCCTGCAGCTGGCCTTGACACTGTGCCCAGAATACAGCAGCTCAGATCCCCTGCCTCTTTGGACCGCCCCACTGGCTCCAGCCTGGCCATGCCTGACGGTCCCCTTGGGGTCCAGGATGCAGCAACACTTCCTCAGCCACACAGGGAATTGGTGGCCTGGTGGCCAACAGTGGTACCTCAGGAGGGGGTGGGCTGCCAGGCTGGGGATTGCTGAGAACGTTCAGAAGCACTTCCTGTTTCCCTTATCTCTTCATAACTCTTTTCGGCACTTATTCATGAGAGTAAGCTTTGGGAGTCGGGGGCTAGGATGCCGTGTGCCAGTGGGTGAGCTTGGGACAGGCACCATTTCTGCATCCAGAGGATAGTGGTGGATGGTCCCAGGTGGTATGATTGAGAGGAAGCTCTGAAAGACTGGGGGAGGGCAGGTGAGTGACAGGTGTCAGGAGGCCCAGGAGCCTCAGGAGGAACATGTAAGAGAGGCTGGTAAGCAGGTGGCTGCCACAGTTGACGACAGGGCAGGGCTCAGCAGCTCCAGGTCCGCCAACCTGGGAAGACTCCATTCCGCTGCTGCCTGCTGCCCGTCGTCATTGCTTCCTAAGCAGGGAGTCACCGGACTGCAGGAAATGCAGGCTGAGCCCCGGAGGGTTAGAAGAGTGAAGAGAAAGGAGGGAAAGTGAGAAGGGGACAGACAATGTCGGCGCTTCACCTGCCGGCTGTCATATGTCAGAGTTGAACGAGACAAGCCAGGGAGACAAGCATGATCGCATTTCTTTTTCTTTTCTCTTGGAAACTAGTAAACAAATTTATTTTGGTTTTTCGAGACAGGGTTTCTCTGTGTAGTTTTGTGCCTGTCCTGGATCTTTCTCTGTAGACCAGATTGGCCTCGAACTCACAGAGATCCGCCTGTCTCTGCCTCCCGAGTGCTGGGATTAAAGGCGTGTGCCACCACCGCCTGGCCGCATTTCTTAAAAAAGGCTCCGACGCACCCAGTAACTTGACCAAGAGTTCTTTGCCTGAACTAGGAAGGGAAGATCCCAGGTGTTCTGGAGTGAGTTGAGCTTGGAAACTAGTAAACAAATTTATCCACCAAGGGTTAAAACTCAGCAAATCCTCCAGCCTCGGTGCAGTGTCTTCCTCCTTCCTGCTCTGTGTGTGTGTGTGTGTGTGTGTGTGTGTGTATGCATGTGCATATATGTTTGCTTGTGTGCACATGTACATATGTATGTGTGTGCATGCATGTGTATGTGTTTGTGCAAATGTGTGTGCATATGTGTACACATGTGTACACATGTGTACAGTATATGTTTGTGTATACATATAGTTGTATGCATGTGTATGCAGGTATATATGTGTGCATGGGTGTAATGCGTGCCCTGATGCATGTTTGGATGTGTGTATGGTATGTGTGTGTGTGTGTGTGTGTGTGTGTGTGTGTGTGTGTGTGTACTGAACTGTGAAACTCCGTCTCAGTTCAGGCAGCCACACCACCCTGCTGAGCAGTGCTAGACACAGTCCTTGCACCCACGTGAGGAAAGAAGGAATGATTCATTACAAGAAAAATCAGAAGACTGCCGAAAAGTTGACAAAAGTTTTTCCTCTCACGGCACCTTGTTTATTTCTCCTGACCAGCAGAACGTGAAAAGGCACCACTGTGAGGAACACAGGGGCGGAGGTACAGTGTAGAAGGCTGATGGTGACCTGAGTCCTGTCCCTGGGCAGTGGACAATGTCATCCCAGCACTGGGAGCAGACACAGGGCTTGCTGTGCAGCGGGTGCTCCGGGTTCAGTGACAAAGTGTCTCAGAAAGTAAGGTAGAAAATGATGGTGGAGGAACCTGACAACCTCTGGCCTCCACACACGAGCACAGGCACACATGTGCATGCAAAACTACACACCACACACACACACACACACACAAGAGTTGCACACATCTGCTTACACACACATGCACACACAAAGTTGAATGGCTGAAGGAAAAGGCTAAGTGGTATTTTTCAGGCAAAATCTCCATTAAAGGGCGTAGACGTGGCTTAAGGCCGCTTTCTTTCAGATCGGCAGCTAGTTGAGAAGAAATAGGAAGCTTGGTCTCATCTCTGATGTAAAGTTCACCTGACGGGCGGGACTAGTCCACAGAGCACACAAAGCTTGTTAATAAAAAGCCCACTTAACTAATTCTGGGAAAGCAAATACAGAGTCTCAGGGACCCACGGGAGTCAGATCCTCGTGGATCCTGTTTTAGGAGCCCAGCCCAGGGTCTCAGGCAGGGAAGAGGTAACACCTCCCACCTTTCCCCCCAACCCAAACCCCACCCCAGTATTCTCTGCTCACCTGTAGACACCCAGCCAGCACTGGACTAGTGAGGAACCTGGACTGAGGTTCACAGGACTGTCACCCATGTTCTGCCCTTGGGCTCAGTGACTTACTGAGTTGTGTGTCTGTGCAGTTCCACCCATAAAACCGGGGGTTGGGGGCAGGCAGCCTAGTTCCCAATGACATTAAGTTCCCAGGGTTTCGAGGGGTACTTTACTGGCAGCAGTGCTAAGTCTCACAGAATGGAGAAGGCAGTCTGTGAGGCACGCGTCCTTACGACTTCCCCCCCCAGCAGGAAGGCAGGGTGACAGGCAGTTGGATTTCCCCTGCGTCCACAACCTTGCTGGCCTGACCCAGGCTTGCATCCTGATTGGCCTGGGAGCTTGAGAACTGGGAGGCGGTAGTCAGCGGGTTCTCAGAGAGGTTCAGTGCATGTCCTGGCTGTTGATGATTCGCTCCTTGATTCCTCTTGCTGTTCCTGATAGATTTAAACACGGGCATGAAGAGATTTGCTTATCAAGAGGGAGCATTAAGAAATATGCTGAGTGCTCGTCAGAGTGGTACAGGAGCCTTAGGCCTGCATCTAAACAGGGCGCTCAACATGGTTGTTGGCTTGGTAGTGCAGCCCTGCCGACTAGGCCAGCCCTGTCCAAGGCCAGTTCAGAGCTGGCTTCCAAGAGGCCCTTTACATTTGTTCTAACCTGATTTCACCTGACTAAAGCAGTGGCGAGTGGGGTTGGAGGGAGGAGGCGCACTGAGTCACCGCCCCCACCTCAGGCCCAGAATAGCCTTGCCAAGCATCTTAAAGGTTTTCGGAGCAAAGCGGGCAGGCTTCAACTGGAGGATTCGTCTTACGTTCCGTGGCGGTTATTTTGTTTTCCAGGTTAAAAATAAGAAATCTCCCGATTTTTATTTATTTATTTATTTATTTATTTGGTATTTAATCTAATCTTTAAGATAACGTTCACAAGCAAAGGCTACCTACCACCTTGAGCACAGATGGGAAGGTCATCCAAATCTAGAAGCTGCTTCGGAACACTGTTAGCCAGAGTATGTGGGAGGGGTGTCTCTGTGCATCAATTACTCAGGTATTAAGGAAAGTATAACTATTTCCCTCTCATTCAGTATTTATCAATATTGTATCATTCCTTTAAGCAGTTTTTAATCAAAGAAATAAAATATAGGAAAAACTGAAGTCCCCATGGCCTGCCTTCTTCCTCCAACACACAAGTGCACACACACACAGGCACACACACAAACACACACACACACACACATACACACACACCACCACCACCACCACAGTATTCTGAGACCACTTCCAGACAACGTGGAACTGGTTTTGCTATTTGGGTGATGATTTGGTTTGGGTTTTTTGTTTGTCATTGTTGAGTTTTGTTTTGATTTGCTTGTTTGTTTTTAAGAGAGTCTTGCTATGTAGGTGCTCAGGCTAGCTTCAGAACCAGAACCCCCCCCTGCCTTAGCCCCACCTTCCAAACCGTCACTCTAAGATTGCAGCCCTGGACTGTGACACCCCACAGCTGCCTTACTTTCAACTGCTCTCTAGAGGTCCTCTGTGGGTCAGGAGAGCAGAAGCTAGTGCTGAGACGCTGTCGACGGGAACGTAAGTGGTAAACCACCCCAGGGAGCAGTCTGGCTATGCACACCAAGCTGAAAGTCTGTTTATGGACCCTCTGACCCAGCCGGTGCCTCTCCATCTGCACCTGGAGAACCTTGCTGTGCCCAAGCTTGCGCATGGGGAGGCCATGCAGTGTCTTTATTACACAAAATGAGACTGAGCTGAGTCTTAGAATGACACTGTAAAAAGCAATGTGGTAGCAGCTCACACAACTGTCAGTAACTCCAGTTCCAGGGTACGGGACACCCTCACACAGACACACCTGCTGGCAAAACACAGCAGTGCCCATGAAAAAAAAGGCATCAAAAGACAATGAGGATGAGACTGTTAAACGCCACTGAACTGTATCCTTTAACATGGTTGGTTATTTGTGTATTTTATGAATTTAATGTCCATTAAAATGTTTAGGGCTCTTTTAATTTATCATTAAAAAATTAAAAAGGGAATTTTCAGGGCCTTGTGCCAGCAACATCCAACCCAGTAGATGACTGGGATCTTGCCTATAAAAATCCTAAATTCTCAGAGCATAGCCCATGTCTATAAAGAAGTTTCATGAAGCAGGGTGTAGTGGGCTAGCCTGTGATCCCAGGACTCAGGAGGCTGAGACTGGAGGATCTCAGCAAGTTTGAGGCCAGCCTGGGCTACACAATGAGTACCAGTCCAGTCAGCTACATAATGAGACCTTGTCTCAAACAAAACAAAAACCTTCATAAATAATGAATCAGATCACTTTAAGATTGGGCAGATAGATCCCTTTAGCTAGCTGATCCAACCCAAAGCCATGTTTTAAACTGCATTGTGTGTGTGTGTGTGTGTGTGTGTGTGTGTGTGTGTATGTGTCCATGCGAGCCACAACACTAGTATGGAGGTCAGAGAACAGCTTGTAGGGCTCAGTTCTCTCTTTCCAACATGTAAGTTCTGGGTAGTTGTTGTGAGACAAAACGTTTCCTTGAGAGACAATGCACATGTCTACTCATCCCAGACCAAAGTAATGGCACCACCAAAGTCCAATTTGGTGAACCAGTAAGTTTTGTTGGGGTTATTTACAGAAATATGGGTGAAGGGTTGTTTACAGGACCAGAAATGACTCATAGACAGCAGTGTCACCAAAGCCCACCCCAGCATGGGTGACAGACAGCTCACAAAGCCGAGACCCTGGGGCACACAGCACAGCCTGCAGGTAGCTCAATAAGTTAGCTAGAGGTCGCCCTTTCCTGGTGCCTCAGTGGGTTTTAAGCCTCTTCCAGGCAGCTCAGCTGTTACCTGAGTCTCCGAGTCTTTGCAACATGGCTCTGCCACTCTGGCAGGGAGGAGCCTAGTGAATCTGGTCAGTTTCAGGGACTTCCTGAAGCTGTTTTGAATTGTTACCTTCCTCTTTATAGAGCTTGCCTGCAGGATGGACTGTTTCAATCTCAGAGGAAACTGTTACAGAACAACAGTAGTAAGCGCCTTTACCCCGAGTCACTGTGCCAGCCTCACCAATGCCATTACTATTCAAAAGACAAAAATCAAGGACTTCATAGATTAATTAGCTTCAAGTTCACTCAGCCCAGTGTGTGACAGAAAAGAAACCATGGCTCTCAGGGACCAACTGGGTGTCCTCTGATCCTGCCTTGCCCACTCCCCCTGCTGTTTTGCACACTCTTAACTTGGAAGAAGGGCACGAATCTTTAAGCCTTGGTTTCTTCTGGCATGACATGAACTTCATTAGCCTTTCAGAGCATGGAGTGAATAAGTGGGAATGGCCACTCAGCCCAACCAACCAGAGTAGAATAAATGGAAACATCTTCAAGGGAGAAGGAAGTGAGAAAACAAAACTGCAAAAAGCCAAGTTAGGGCATCTTAGGGTCAGAGTTTCCTAGTGAATTTCCTTCCTCAATCAAGCCTACTGGTCCCTGTGTCCAGCATCAGCCCCAGGGTAGCCCCTCCAGGCAGCTCTGACCACTTCAGGCTTCCTTTCCCCACCCATCTGCCAGGGCTTAGCAACTCCAGATGCACCTACCTGGGCTTCCTTGTGCTTTCTCCTAAAATGAGTGCTATTCTTTACTGATTTCAAAGGTCAAAATAACAACTGCATCAAAAAATATGAGGAAAAAAAAACAGAAAAGTAACCAACAATCTCTAAAGGAGGCCCCCACACGGGGGCTCCCTCTCAGACCCTGGATTAGGCACAAACCACACCCAAACACCCATTTTCACAGAGAAAGCCTTTATTAAGTGGGGAACTAAAGTTAAAAAAAACGCTGCTTTCTGACTCAGGCAGAAAAACAGCAGCAAATGACCTTGCAGATGCCATTTTTAAGAAGAGGGGGGAAAAGGGAGGTCTGTGTTAGAATGGGGTAGGATGCGGTGGTGTGTTTTGATTGGGCATGTTAATTACATGAACTAAAGGAGACTTTTGATTTCTGAACTTCAATATTTTAATAGCTGGACCTTGGTGGTCAGCCTCAGGAGGACCAGTGGCCAAGTAAAGGAACAGACCTTGAGGGCTAGCTTTAGGAATGTAATCTAATGGTTTTTAGCAAGGAAGAGGGAATGGAGGAGAAGGGCAAGGCTGCCAGAGTCACGTGTTCGAGTGAGCTAGTGCCCCTTCAATCTCACCAACCAGGCACCAGCAGTTCTAGGATTACTGGCCTCTTTCAATCCACGACATCCATTTTCAAACACGGTACCAAGATGCATGCCTCCCTACTCCTTACCCGTGCACTGACTACAAGTCAACGTTGTTCCGCTGACTCAGGACAAACTGTTTTTGTTAATTCCCCTTAGGAAATCCCATTGTTTGCTTTCAGCTCTGATGCAACTTCTTCTCTCCCTCAAGGGACCCTCTTCTTGTCTTTCCTGTCCATGTGCACCCTGCAGTTCACATCAAGCTCTGTTCGTCTATGTGCTTTTACTTTTTCGTTCTCTTCTATCGCCTTTGTCTTTTGTGTGAATCACTTTGATTTCCCTTTGTCTTCAGATTCTTGACAATAGCATATTCTGTGTCTTCTAAGGACTTGGGAATGACTTTTAAAGATTAAACCTCATCCCTACATTTTCTCAGGAACAGCTGGGTGGTAGGCAGTGTGTCTGATAAGTTTGCCCCAGGAAATCTTGGAGGACTGAGGCAGGGGCCCCATCCCTGACATTCCAGGTTAGAGCCCTGTGCCCAGCAAGTTTCTGGAAGATTCTGTCAGCTAACCTCTGCCCCCAAGAAAGCTTAGCTTTTTAGTTGCCAAAGTTCCTTGGTAAAAGAGTAACTTCCCTCAAACAAAGTATCTTTCAAGGTGATAGTGAGCAGGGAGAGCCTGTCTGTGGAAAACGCAACAGCTTCCTTAGATATTCTAGACTATGAAAAGAGTGCATGATGTTCCTTACCACACTCCACAATTCAGGTACTTCAGGGAGGAAAAATATTCTAATCCTTCTGTTCCCTCTACAACTGGACTGTCAAATAAAGAACAGAATAAACAAATATGGTTTGTGGGATGCAGAAGAGAAATCTGTCTTTCTAACGCCTGTGAGGTTATAGAAGGAAAAGAATTGACTCTTTAATGAAGGGCAGAGGCTCTTAACAAGGGACTGACTAAAAGTCCTTATGCACAAATACATGTACCTCAAGTCTATTATGATCCACAAATCCTAGCACTTCCATACAACATCTTATTTAATTATCCTAACAACTCTGCATCCTGTGTGTTATCCTCATAAAGTCTGATGAATATAAATAAACACTCATCCTTGAGGGCACAGTGGGTCACACCTTTAAATCCCAGCAGAGGCAGGTGGATCTCTGTAAGCTGGAGGCCAACCGGGTATACATACCAAGTTCCAGGGTAGCCAAGGCTACACAGTGAGGCCCTGTCTCAAAATAAATACAATAAATACTCTAAGAGCAGACGAGTTTCACGCCTAGGTCTGTGATGCCAGCTCCACGTGTCCCCCACAATGCCAGAATACCCACAGAGGGACAGCTCTGTATTACTCCTCTGCTGTCTAACTAATGCATGTGGGTATTCAGTTGACAGGCCAACTCCCCTTCAGGACTTGCCCTGTGCATTGGACAGTTAGCTTTCTGAAGCAAGGACTGTCTTTTCATTTTGCAGTCACAGAGCCAGCAAAGAGCCTAAAAGGAAGTATTTCCTCAGCTGTGATTTGCTGATTAAAAAAAAAAAAAAAAAAAAAAAAAGTTGAGTGGAAGTGTGAAAGTCTCGCATTTAGTGTGAACATTAATAGAAATTGCCAATGACCACTTGAAGTCACACCTTTTTGCTGGCAGCCCCTAGAATGAAAGGGAGCCACCTGCTCCATTTGTAACACAAAAGGGGGAATGGATGCCAGAGTTAACAGCCTGGCACTCAGACCTCCTAACCCCCAAGAGAGTGGGAAGACATCCCACGCCCAGCTCTGAGCTGTCGCAGAGGGTCTGGACAACTGTGAACCAGGACAGGAAATGCCACGGTTCTCCCACCTCTTTCCCACTGAACTGAGTTAAAACTGTGTGTGGGCAGAGCCACAACGGCAATGAGGATGCTGGGCGGTGAGATTGGAGCAAGTGGCCCTGTACGGCAGAAGAACAGGCCTCCATTCTGAGCCCTGCTTGTTGCCCAGAAGTCTACCTGCCCTGGAGCCCTGCCAGGTCCTACGTCTACCAGTCCTGCTCTGCTTAATGGAGTTGGACTCTTAGAAAATCCCATCCAGGCACTGGCCTCAGCTCTCCAGAGAGGCAGCAGAGCCTATTAATCTGCATCCTGAGCAAGAATGCCCTAACATACCAAAGTTTTTCTAAACTTGGGGAGGTGGAGCTGTAGAGAGGAAACGGCTTTGCCCTCTGTCCAATTCTGAGGCAACCCGCCACCAGCAGCTCTGAGAAACAGCAGTTTTGTTTTGGAAACTGGCACCCAGTGCAGGCTTACTCCTGGACATGAACTTGAGCCCCCCCCCCCCCCCCCCCGCTGCAGCACTCTACTTCTAGCCTCTCTGCCAATACCCCCTTCCAGCTGCCCCTGTCAAAGGCACCATTGTGCCCTCCTGGCATAGCAACAGAGTAGGGCTAAAGAGGAAGAAAACAGTTTCTGCCCATGGGATGTTCTTCAGCAGGTTGTGTGTGCGTGGCTTCAATGCCACATTCCTTGAGCCCACACAATTCACCAGAACTCCATCATCCCTGTCACAGATGGCAGCTCCTTTCCAGGCTAGCTAGCCCACCAGAGCTAGCTGTCAAAGAATGTGGAGCACACAGCTGGGAGATCAAGGCTGGTCAAAGAGGGCCATTAGGACAAGAAACTTAAATGCAGCCTGCGGTAGCCTGCCAGAGTAAATTCTAAATTTCAAATCTCTGAACTGGAAGGGATTTTACTTTAACTTACACACTCAACAAAAGAGTCATTCTAGCATATTCTAGTAAGTGAGGCTTTGACCTCCTCCTGATTATTGGAAGGGTAGGAAGCCCTCAAGAAGCCCGTTCATGTCCAGATAGCATGGACATTCAGAACATTCTCCCTGATACTGCACAAGAGTTGTATGTCCTGTTCCCTGCGATTGATTCCCTAGTTGGTATTTGGCACATTGTTTGGAATAAAAGAAATACACAGTATCTGTGGACGCATGAATGAAGTCCTCATTGCAGGCATATTATTATCCTCCTCACTCTTCTGTGTGACTGTCTATCATAGGGCTAATGATGCATCTTTTACATAGTATCACATTAATTCACAACGAGCTATACAGTCCGAGTTCCTATATACTTCCATTTATAGATCCATAATTCTACTTTTTTTAAAGACTTGTTTTTGTTTTTAATTTTATGTGTATGAGGTTTTGCCTGCGTGTATGTCTGTGTACCATATGCGTGCAGTATTCCTGGAGGCCGGAAGAGGGTATCAGTCCCTTGGACCTGAAGTTGCAGACAGTTGTGAATTGCTATGTGAGTGCTGGGAACCCAGCCCAGGTCCTCTATGACAGCATCAAGTGCTCTTAACCCCAAAGCCATCTCTCCACTGACTGCTCTTGTTAGAGCAGACCCTACGCGTTGTCTCAGAGGTACCAGCACAGCATGAGCAGATCTCGCCCACAAGCTCTTTACATTGCTCTGGCTTCTGGGTCTTGCCACTTGCATCTCATACAAGAAACCTGGAGGTTGAGAGAAGACAAGCACTAAAGAGAAGTTTGGAAGAGAAAGACCTTCCTTAGTTTCAAGTCAGTGTTTCCTCGTGTGCATAATGAGCGTATAAATACTGACACGGCAGAGTTAAACGGATTAGATATAAAATATTTGATGCACCTGGTCCATAAAGCTGCTAAAAATGATGTGCATTATTATATGTGGATGTTATTATCTTACTGCCCACTACAGACATCGGCCCCTAAAATCATATCAAATAGCCTCTCTGAACGCAGGGCAAGCTATTGCCTGTAAGATTTACCTACACACCAGACCCATTTTTGTATGGAGACAGGTAGACTGTCTTCCCAAGACCGCTCTCTCCACTCAATGCAGCATGGTTTCTTCCCTCACAATACGTAGCAGACATTAACTCTGAAAGCACTCACTCTTGTTCTTCTCTAGGGAAAGCAAATACAGTGATTTCCCTGGCTACTTTTCTTACACTCAGAGTGAATTCTCTAATTCAGCCATAGGCCCTGCGATAGAAAGGTATGAGCTTCCTTTTGGGTCTTTTTGTCTCTGCCCATCAGTTATCAAAGCCGGCCTGCCTGCTGGTGTGCCTCTCTTCTCGACTCTTTCTGCTGATGCTGTTGTATCTTGTGATTGGCTATAGTCAGAGTGTTCCTGCCTGAGAACACAATTGCTTGCTCTTTGGTTTTGTTTTTCCGGAGGCCTTGCTGGTGAGCGGTTAGCAGCACCTGTCTCCAACACTGACCTGAGAAGGCACCTGGGGAACTGGGTCAGGTCCTATTTCCACTCCTTCCCTAGATCGAGCATAGATGGATGCTTGGTGAATGAGTGAGTGCTTCTGTCTTCTCTGCCTCAGCAGCCAGCCTCCCACGCCTCTTCCTGTTGGGGGGTGTGGAGGGTGGTACTTTAGCTATGATCAGAAGATTACTTCCTGCAGACTAGGGTTAACATTCACATCTCTCCCTGTCCTGGGCATTGAGTCCACTTCACTTAGCCATCACTGTATTCATCTAAAGAGGTTGGGCAGGTCCATCTGGGAAGATGTTGTCAGTGGTCTTCATGGAACAGCTTGTTTTCCACTTTAGGAAAACAAGGATTTCTCCACAAGTTCTCTGCTTTCGATTCACAGGTAGTTATGTTGAACACCCGATATGGGTTAGATAGGCCTGGGTCTGTGGAGGACACAGAGCCGTGTGGAACACTGTCCTTACCTTCTGTTGAGCTTCGTGGCTCTTGGGGAAATCAAAGCAATGGAATGCAGAGAACTGCTTACCTGCTAGACACTTGGAAGAGTTGTGAGGAGCCACTGCATCTCAGGCAGGCTGGGATGTATCAGACATAAACGGGGCAGGAAACAGACCCCAGCTCTTTGGCCACACAGAACAATGTAGTCTCTATAACAGGCAGTTACCGAGACCCAGCTAACTATCAACCTCAGCTATTATCTTCTTGCCAAACCAAAGAGGGCAGGCCAGTTAGGGTCCCTTCTTCCCCAGAACCCTGAAATGCCCTCTAGGCTGCCAAACCAAATCAGCAAAGATCCCTCCCCTCCTGCCCACCTCTGGCTGTCTTCTCCCGGGCTCTACAAGACAGGGAGATTTACTGGAGCTTTCTCTGCTTGACTCTTGTTGGTATCCTGTTTCCTCAAAAGGGAGGCAAAGGAAGGGAGGGTTGCCCAGGCTTATGTCAGTTCCCCACCCCCTGCCCTTCAGGCTTGGTCTGAAGCGGTGAAGCCCAGCCGTCAGAACCCAGTTAAAGGTCAGGATGTGGTCCACCTCGACCTCAGCCCTCTCCTTCTACACTGCAATTGAAAGACCTTTTCTATAGATACAGCCCAGTATTTCTCCCTCAGCAGGAGCTCCTCCCTGGATTTTGTCACTCACTGGGAAGAGGCTCAGTATCATCCTCAGACCCTGCCTCCAAAAAGGAAAAAGTACCGGAAATTTATAGATACCTCCCCCCCCCAAAAAAAACATGAGATCTCTCAACTAAAAGCAGTAACACCTTCAGACAAACCGGTAATTAGAAAAAAAAGGACTGTTGAGAAAGTTAAGGAATTATGATTGCCACTGAAGAGTGTTGATGACGGAAGTAATTTTAAAGATACATAGTATTTACGGACAGAAAGAGAAAATCCGGGTCTGCTGTAGAACAATTCAACATGCATGCCAGATATAACCTCTGTGCTGGGTGTTTTCTTTCTCTCTCTCTCTCTCTCTCTCTCTCTCTCTCTCTCTCTCTCTCTCTCTCTCT